>JXSR01S035658.1:109069-131611 GCA_000969725.1 Ophiothrix spiculata
GCTTGTTTTGTAGCATTCTTTTCTTTTTAAGAATTAATTTAAGTTCATTGTATATGAGGTATATATCTATGTAGATATATACCTATATTAAGATTTAGAAATGGGTATCACCTGGAATAACTATTGCTACTCAAGAGTTTCAGCTTCACATGTTTGATCAGGCGATTGACCATGTATGTACCTATATTTAGGTATTGGTTCACAACAAAATCACCAGTTGAGTGGCTAGAACATGTTGCTCAACCCCTAGTAATTATCTGGGACATCACAAATATCAAGCAGTGTTACAAGTTTCTGTACTTGAATTTGAGCATGGTTACAGTTTTGGGTACAATTCTAACAGGATAAGCATGCCTTGACTTTGTTACATTAGACAACAGATTTGAATTCTACTTTTTAGATTTAAACCCAGTATAGCTCAAACAAGTTGACAAATACTACAAAAATAGCCATTTTCTCTCAGATTTTGCTCAAGTCAGAAATTTATCTATATTAACTATATTTCCTAATAAATGTTTGAATATTTGGTTTTGCAAGCATTGAAGAAAATAATTCTATGTGCAAGTTCAAGAAATTTGCATGTAAGGTTTTGAGACGTTTGTGACCCATTCCGAGGATTGGCCAGGTGGTAGTTGTTTCTCATTGGGTTCCAGGCAGTTTGTATTCATATTTGTCAAGGTGGAATTGTTCAGAACTTTTTAAGACAGCCATCCACCACATACCAGTTTTTGAAACCTTGTTTTTGTGTTGAATATTTGAGATGCTCAATATTTGAATTTCTATTCTAATATCCTGTTATGTAATCAAGCAAAATTCATCTTAGTTGGGTTAAATTTCCTCTGGGTTAGCTCACAGTTTCATTTGAATAAAGTTACCAAGCCAAAACCCAATCCTGTTCCTAGAACTGTTTTTCCAATTTCAATGGATCCAATGGAAATCATCTTCGTCTACCCTTGATTTGCAGCCTATGGATAAAAATCTTTCTTTTACCATTTAAAAATATTAAATCTCCTGAAACTCATCACAAAGTTGTAATGTAAAATCCATATGAAACAAAATCTGCTTTTGTTGCTCAAAACTTTATATTGAGTGATGACCAAATTTATGACTTTTGACCCGTTTTGCAATCATATAGATTACATCTTATAAGGATTTTAACAATAGTTCTAACATACCAGTTCTTTATGAACAGATCCCTCAACAAGGAGGACATAAGCTTGTTAAAACTTGGGGACTATTTAATAACTTAATGTTATGTTGCCTTCTTTTTATCACAGCCCACATTTGGGTCATGGGCCATAACGATAAAAACCTGATTAAAATGTGTTGCACTGTATATCCTAATCACCATTAGAGAAATAAAAGCACCGAGTATACAACTTTGAGGCTATGCCATTTTTGGACGTTGGACATGAAGAGTTTGTGGCAATATGAATAGTTGTTTTGCAACCCAAAATTGCTAAATACCTTTCCTCAAAATTAGTTATGCTTGGAGAATATGATCTGTAATAGCTATACATTAAATGACTCGAATGTAACTGAATATAATACCATGTTAATCGCATCCTGCACAGTGTGTCTCAATGATTTGTACACAATAGAAAAGTAAATCGTAAAAGCCTTTCTCAAAAAAAAAAAGGGGGGGAAAAAAGAAAAGTAAAGTTTATTAACTCTCTCATGTCACATAAAACAAAAATGTTACCTTAAATATCTATCTAGCTATAGCTTTCAAAGGGGTAACTGAATAATGTGAGATAAATGGTGGCGTATTAATACAGCTTAAATTGGTTTGGTTTAAGTAATGTGATATACCTGTTGCCGCTTGCACCCCTACCAGGGCTGCGCCCCTGGAGCTGTGCTAAACGCTTCACATAAGTACTCTGCTAAAGTTAAGGTAAATTTAAAAAGTGCCACTTGCATCCACGAATTACATTATACATGTTTTCTGGTTACCATAAAAACAAATAAGGAACTCAAAGTACAAATATATCTGAGACACACTGTATACTGTGATCATTCCAATCATGGTTCGGATCCTCTACAACTCATCTATCTAGAAATGCACATTTTGTATATAATTTATTTATAAGAATCGGTGAAATAATTCATGATTCCAACTGGGACTGTGTTCCTTATGAAGAGGTATATTAAGGTTTGATAATCAAGGTTTGGAACCACTTTACTTTCTTTTGCTCATTTTAAGCGGGATTTAAAAGGGGCTACGAAATTGGATGATATCCTTATACCAAGTCTTTATGGGACATTCCATTGCAAAATAGGGTTAAAAAAAGAACATATACCAATGGCATCGATAGTGGTATTGATTTATCAGAATGATATCATTGTATTCACTGATAGACCAATATTATATACAAGCACCACTTTAAGAAAGTGGTGCCTTACGTAGAAAGTGGTGCCTAATATTGAACATGTTCTTGTTGCTCCTGCTAGACTTGACACAAGTTGCATCAGTATCATTTATATTTCCTAGCCTCTTTAATGTGCCAGACCACAGTTTTCATCTTTGTTTCTAGATTGTAATCAGAAAAAGTTCAGTTTTCTGTGAAGCAAGAACTGCTTTTCATGAACCCAAATTGTTTGTCATATCAATATATTTTGTGATAACATATGTTATAATAAATTTATCAAAAATTTCAGCCTGTTTGTTTGGTAAAATTTATTTATTATTTAGATTCTATACTGCCCTCTGGTGTTGATACGGAATTCCATGGGTAGCAATCGCGCATGCGTACAAGCCAGTTGCGACCGGCTTTTCAATGAGTCGGACAACACCGTTATATCAGTGCAAGATTTGCCTGAAATGTTAGGTAATAGAATAAATATATTCCAAACCAGTATGGTACGGGATGAACAAAGTAATAGGGAAACCAATGGCGACCCCAAAACAATAAAAAGTAAAGGGGGAAAAAACCAGATTCCCAGACAAAAATCGCTGGCACAAAGAGCAGCAAGAAACAGAATGTTGGCAATGCTAAAACAAATGTACGATAAGCATGCCGCCGAACCAAGTTGGTGAAACCAAACTTGGTTCGCTCTCTAAATTAGAGAAACATATGGAGGTTTTGGCCTCTAGTGTAATCAAACTTACTACAGATGTACAAAAGATTAAATCTAACCAGGAGGAGGCTTCTGGCTCTGATTTGTAAGCAAAAAATATAACTTTTTTTTTATAGTTTTCGTTAAGTTTTACATAACTTTTTAGAAAAAAAAATATTTTTCAATAAAAAAAAGTTTGGGTCGGGCTGAAAAATAGGGTCGGTCGGTGGAGGGCAACCAAACATTTTTTTTTTTTGGCCTAAAGGTAAAGTGATAACCATGGATTCTGAATCAATTTGAAACCCTAAATGAGTTAACTTCTTAGAAGGTGTAAGTAAGAACTGATTTCTCCCAGTTTATTATAAAGCCAAGATCTTGCACTCTTCACTGAAACTATCAGCTCACTTTCAGAACCTGCCGCAAGCAGCATGTCATCTAGGAAACCCGAAATGTGGTGACCCTCTTGACGTAAAGCCGCATAAACAGGTTTCATAAGCTTTGTAAATTTGTGTGGTCCGCAAGATAAACCATTCGGTAGGGCAAAACTCCCAAACCTTTCCATTACAAATAAACAGTAGATACTTGCAAAAATTCTCATGAATTGGTACACTACAGTAAGCGTCTTTTAAGTCTATAGATGCTAAATAACAACCCTGTGATATCATCTTGGTTGCCAAATCAAACGTTTCCATTTTAAAATGAAAATATTCAACTTGTTGCTTAAACTTTTTCCAATTCAGAATCATGCATTCTGAATTTTCCATTTTTCTTTGGTCTCAGAAAGATACTAGAAATATATTCTCCGTTTTCATGTTCAACTTTTTCAATGACATGCTTCTGCAACAGTTCTTGAATTTCATGTTTAACAATATCAGATTGTTTGTCATTAAACACTGATATGGGGTGATTGACTTGGCCCTCCGGCTTTGCTTATCATTTGTAAATTCAATTGTGGTCCCACTTACAGTCTGCAAAATTTCACTATCTGAAGTTATTTGCTTCCATTTGTGCATGCAATATTTAATTCTCCCTGCCTTAAAGGGGGTTGATTCAGAATTCATAGCATCAATGCTAGTATTAGGCACGGTTCACAATTCATTACAGAATGTCTTCCGACGTACGGAAGGGCTTAACGCAAGAGCCATGACGAAATGCATTTTGATTCAAGATGCAAAAATATTAGGAAAAATGCATAACTACCTTCTTTGAAGTGGTCTTTATAATAATAGAGGCCCTTGCGCAATTTGTTTGCATCATTAAATACACTATAATACATCTATCTTTGAATCATGACTCAATATTTTTCTGCATCATGATGCAAGACAATTGCGTCAAGCCCTTTCGAATGACTCAAAAGCTTTCGTCATGAATTGGGAACTGTGCCTTACATCTTACCTCACCTCTTACGGAAGGTGGAGCTGTCTTACTGCTTGCTCTGCCCCGAGGTTGACTCATGTGACCTCTACGACGCATAGGTCCCGCACTTGACAGGAATCTAGGGTAGTACTGACCTCGACGAGGGCGCCCCATGTCACCTGCCACTTTGTGAGTGGTGCCAATGTCTTTTATTCTCTTCTCTTATTTGGCCTTTCTGCCATAAAGCCACTGATTACGCTCAACCTTCGAGTTGAAAAGGTTACCACATCTCCAAGCCACATCTGGCTTCTGTAACTCCTGTCTCTGCAAACAAAGGTTGTGATAAGCATGCCCCAAAAGGGCTAAACCTGTAGTGCCCATACGAGCTACGAGCGAGTTCTTTCACATCAGCAAGCTTACTAGCCTGCTCAGTACCAGTACCGGTTTGTTTTTGTAACAAGCTCATTAGACTTGTGAAACAACAAGCCGATTTCGCCATGGCTGTTTGTACTACCTGCAGTCTCTTATCAAAGTTTTTTGTAGAGGGTTGCAGCAAGTTCCAAAGGATGTCTTCAACATCCACTGGTGTTAAATTTACACAATGCTCTGGACGTACTATATGTTCGCCACCTTCTGTTTAAACAGCTCCGGCAACATGCTTTCGCAAACATAGCGTTTAAACCTGTTGCTAACTTATCATTGACCTAGGGTCCAGTCTTTTCCGTTTTTGCCACATATTCAGCGAGAATATCGCCAAATCCAAAGTCATCATCGTGACTTTCAGAAGCTGTTTTTGGTTCTTCCAAGTCATGTTTGTTGTTATCATTTTCGTCCGAAATCAATGGCGAATCAAGGTCGTGATCAAGCCATTCTTGATCCCCGTCAAAATAGTTGTAATTGGGACTATAGACCATATCAAGTATCGATAATTGACATACTCCTGCCGTTGATGGGGTAAATCCACACAACCGGACGGGGAATCGGAACTCAGAATGAGGCCAAGTATGATAAATACACTACTTGCTCTCGCTCTGAGTTCCGTTCCCGTCCGGTTCTCTGGATTTACCCCATCAACGGTGGGATTATGTCAATTATCGATATGGTCTATTGTTGCATGTTTTCCTGCAGTTGCAGTAGGTTCTTTGCACTACCAATGCCTAGAGCAGGCCAAAGATGCAGACTCAGTAAAGGAAATGTTGATGAGATAATGACAATTTCAGATAGACTGAAAGAGGAATTGCATTGATGAGTTGCTAATGTTAAATGTCAGTATAAACCCATTCTGGACAAAATACCAGAAGTAACCTTGACATCCAATGCATCTTTAGAAAGCTGGGGTTGTATATGCATGTATAAAAGAGTCGGAGGTCGCTGGAATGAAGATGAGCAAACAAATTACATAAATTATCTTGGGTCCTTTAATTTGTTTTTAAAATCTTTCAAAAACTACATTGAAGGAAAAACAGTAGGATTATGGTTAGATAACACCACAGCCATTTCATATATAAATAATATTGGAGGAAAAAGGCCTAACCTAGATAGATTAGCCCATATAATTTGGGATTGGTGTCTAAAGGAAAATATATGGATAGTTGCCAAACATATCCCAGGAGCTCAAAACTCCGCTGCGGATTTTGAGAATCTACATTTTAATGATATAGGAGTGAATGGTCGCTGGATTCATTAGTATTTCAGCAAATAACCAGCAGCCTGGGCACCCCAAATATAGATTTATTTGCATCTCGCTTGAATACAAAGTGTACAAGATATGTGGCGTAGAAAGAAGATCCACAGGCAGAGTTTGTTGATGCTTTTTCAAGGTCTTGGACAAGCTTTAATGCTTATGCTTTTCCTCTTTCAGCTTGATTGCGAAGGTAGTACAGAGGATAAGACAAGAAGATGTAAAGATGATTGTAGTGGTACCGCTGCGGATAATGCAGCCTTGGTGTACAGTTTTTCTAGAACTTTTGATACAGAACCCCATTCTTCTGCCTCAAAAAGACTTACATTGCTGACTCTAGAACATAAAAAAGATCAGCTTCACCCTCTATAGAAAAAGTTAAGGTTCGTAGCAGGACTGTTATAAGGGACGCTTCCCAGATTCTCCTCAGTTTATGGAAACAAGGAACTGACAAACAATACTCAATCTACATTAGACAATAGCACTCATTTTCTGTAGAGGCTGTCATTGAATTCTTATCTGTCTTGTTTTATGATAAACAATTGAGTTACAGTGCCATTAACACGGCTAGAAGTGCATTGTCACAATTCATTGTATGGAAAGGCCAATACACAATTGGATCACATCCCCCTGGGGTCATTCGATTTTTAAAAGGGGTCTATAATCTACGACCACCAGTACCCAGGTATACGGATACATGGGGCATTTTAGTACTAAAGTTGTTGCACTCGCTATCGCCAGTCAAAGCTTCATCTCTCAAGTTTTTGACATTGAAATTAGTTACCTTAATAGGTTTGCTTGTAGCTGCTAGAGCACACAGACCCTGGATTGTATACCATATATTTGTCTCAGGTTTAAATTTGAAGAAAATGACCCAACAACAACAAACAACAACAAGAGGGCATTTAGATGCGCTATTCACGTGAGTATCATAGCACTTACAATATAGGATAACATAATAAAACAAAGTAAAATATACAAAACATAATTAGAACATAATTAGAATTGACCCAAGTCAAAGTCGAGGGTAACTTTTCAAGTGGGCATAGCTGACCTATTACGGGCTTACCCAGTAAACCGGAGGCTATGTGTTTGTATGGCACTATTTGAGTATTTAGAGAGAACAAAAAACTTGAGACAACATGAATCTCAGCTTTTTATAAGTTACATGAGACCTCACAAGAAGGTCAGCGCTGCCACAATTGGTCATTGGATTAAAACAACTATGGCTAAAGCAGGTCTTGATACTAGTGTATACAAACCACATAGTTTGAGGGCAGCTACCACATCAGGGGCAATGAAGGCAGGTGTTCCTTTACAGCAGATACTGAATAGACTCACCAGGTATACACTGTATGCAGCGCCCCAAGAAGGAGCATTCGCACAGGGGACCAACGGCTTAACGTGACTATCCAAACCACGGAGCAATTAGAGTAAAGTTTCTTGCCCAAGGAAACACAGTAGGTTGGAGTAATTCTGGTACATTTGGCAAATATTACCACAAGGAAATCAATCAAAAAGTGTCAATGGGGTGAGAGTATTTTGAATCAACACAGTAAATAAGTGTATTGGCATTAACATTTTTGCTGTAGAAGAATGGACAACGTTACTTTGTTCATGCGTTGGAAAGCAATGGTTACGATATGCTTCGAAATTGTTTGTGAAAATGCTAAACCCCAAAGATCAGTTTTACTGGGAAGGAAGCATTGAAAAATATTTTGGATGGAAATTTCAATTATCCAAAGTTGTTTTACTTAAAACATGGACTTCTGGTGTAGGCTGGAATGTGAAGGACTTAACTAGCAGAGTTAATATTGGTACTGTAAAACAAGAAATATTTGCTAGCAATTTAATTTCGCTTATACCCCAAAATCGCTAATATTAATGATTTCAATGGCATACTGATGCAATTAGTGAAATTTAAGTGCCGCCAAAAACCCCAGATTCTGAAATTCGCAAAATTTTCTTTCCGCAAATATTTCTTGTTTTACAGCCCGGTTTTACAGTAAATATCCACATGTAATAATGGCAGACATGTATGTGTATTGAAGCGAGGAAGGAAGATACAGTGCATTAAAGTGTAATTGGATTGAACATACATTATGATGTCTAAATTTGCAACCTAGATTGTTTTTAGTGGTTCTGTGGATTATTGGAAGTGGATGTACTTTCTAATGGACCAGTTCCAGTTGCTTTAAAGTCCCATATTTGACCCGTGTGACCTCGGGTCACCCCGAAAAGCACTATTTTTATTTGGGGTCATCAGCTGCTTCATATGGTCAAATCACAAGATCGTACAACTAAAACCTGATGAGTTGAAAACTTTTTTGTGAAATCACGTTTTTGACCCCTGTGACCCCTGTGTGACAGAAGAAAGAAAGAAAGAAGAAACACAAGCAAGACAAGACACTGCCGCCGCAAGCGGCAGTGTAATGAGACTTACCCAGTAAGTTGAAGTTTGGTTGTGATACTATACTTCTCCTCTGGTGGTTGATATTAGGAATTACATCCACACCCATCACCCATGTACAGAAAATCAGTGATGTAGCTCAATGGTGGGTGCCGGATATTAGCAACCGGCACTGAGGTAAAATAGCCGACAAGCTGCTGAATTTTAGATATACAGTACAAACCGGCACAAATTTGTTAAAATGACTCCTTTTTATGAGTGTTGCGCACTATTTTGCAGATTTGTTAGGAGGAAGATGAAGAAATTGATAAAATTTGTGACTATTTAGCCGGCACTCACCTTCAGCTAGCTACAACCCTGCAGACAATTGGGGAGAAAATTGCTGTTATAAATGATATCAACTGCATGTCATACGCTGACAACACGCAACCAACTTTACGTCTCTATGATTCCATCAAATAGAGATGAATGCATTTCAAAAATGTAGAAATGCCTTAGTGATGTGAAGAATACGCCGGGACAGTTGTGACGTCATAATTTATGCACATCACCCAACACGTGCGTTTTGGACCCAAACAAACGGTGTGACCATATTTGCCACACGTTAAGTCTATGGGGAAAAAAGTCTAGACTCCGATTTTATACCATAACTTTCGTCTAAAACAAAAATAAGGGAAAACATGCCGGCCTATTATGCTGAAGGTTGTGATTACAAGCCAGGACGGGACCCCTGCCGTTATTTTTGTCTTCCAACCGAGAAAAATCAGTCTGAATTGTATGTTACATGTGCCTATTGTGTTCATACGTATGGTTAGTGGACACGATCATTTGTTTGGGTCCAAAACGCATGTGTTGGGCGATTTACATAAATTATGACGTCACTACTATCCCGGCATATTGGACAGTTGAGAATTAACTTAAGCTTAACGACAGCAAGACGGAAATTATTCATGTTAAGTCAAAAAATGTCAAATCTGTCCCACTTAACAGCATTCGTGTGGGGGATACGTCGGTTGAACCATCATCGACTGCTCGCAATCTTGGTGTGACAATTGATGACGAGTTAGACATGACTAAGCATGTTAACATGATTTGCCGTAATGCTACTTATGCTATACGATGCATTGGTAATATCAGACACTACCTTGACCAGGACATGATGGAGAAACTTGTTCATGCTTATGTTACTTCGAGGTTAGATCACTGCAACTCTCTCCTCTATGGACTTCCAGATCATGAGATAATGAAATTACAAAGAGTGCTAAACACTGCTGCGCGACTGGTTACGCGATCCAAGAAACATGACAGCATCTCTGCAATCTTACGTGATCTTCATTGGCTTCCAATAAGGAAGAGATTAACTTTTAAGATTTGCTTACTCACATACAAATCGTTGCACGGACTTGGTCCAGCTTATATTTCTGATCTTATCACGCAGTGTAAAGGCAGCTTCTTGTCATTTTGTAACTATTTACTGGTAATTAGTTTATTAAATTCACAAGTTATGATTTATTGATATGATCACCCAAAGGTTCTGAATAAATTCATGATTTGACAACATTGTGTACTTTCGTTTGTAAATTATGGAATGGTTGTTCCTCAGCTATGTTGTTCCTGTTCCTGTTCCTGTTCCTATCCAAACTGTGATCCAAGCCTTGAATCAAAATTGTTCCCCAGCTATACGAAGGGTCACAGATTCAATTGGCATATAAATTTCTTCCCTTCCACAAGTTTCTCACATGACATGTTGCATCAAATGTGTCAGTCATGCAAATTTGGAGATCAGGCAATAAACTTCTGAACCAAAACTTCATTTTCACAAGCAGGCATCATTTAAAAGCTTATAAATTCCCTTTCAAATAACACAAACATCTGAATTTACATGACAGTAGACAACTTGTACCTATTGATGTAAAGGGTCACACAACTTTCGGCTTTTTATTTTTAATTTGGGTGACCTATATACCTACAGTTCTGCCTTTCCCCCCAGTTTAGGCCGTGGCAGAGAGACACTTCCCCCACATCATTATCAAATTGTAGGCCTGAAGTGCCCTTCTGAATATGAAAATTTTTTGAATTTTGAGTACCCGATTCTCATCTTGTAAAATTTCTTGTTTCATCATTCTGTGGTGTTAAAATCATTCAAATGATTCATCCAGATGTCTAAACTAGAAAGGGGAGCTTTGGCTCAGGGCTGGAAGAACCTTTGACCTATGGACTTTGACCAAGGTTACCACAAATATCTTCAGTATAATGCAAGTACAATAAATCTTGCACCTTCCTATGGTTAGATACCGATTTTAATTATGCCTATTTTTTAACCCATGCACGTAGTGCTGGGTTTATAAGAGTCATGATCTATCTATCGGTCGGTCGTCCAACAATCGTAAATATGCTTCTTTTTGAATATGCTTTGATGGATTTTTGTGAAACTTACACAGGATGATCCTTAGTTAGAGGGGGAGGGGTGATCACGATTTCTCGACTCAAGGTCAGACGAGGGCGTTTTCCAAAATTCTTTAAAACGCTTCTTATGGTGCATTCATAGTCCAACGATTTCATCGCACGACGTCTGTCGATACGCAGTCTTTAAACGCGCTACGCATATTGCGCTATAACTTTTGAAGACTGCGTATCGGGCGATGTTGCAGTGATGAAATCGCTGGACTATGAACGCACCATTAGTCTACAGATTCCGACCGATTTAAACAAAACTTGGATGGGGGCATCCTTTGGTGTCTTGCTTGTGTTTCTTCTTTCTTCGGGGCGAGGGCCTTGCCATGATAGAGAGTTTGCGATTACCACGTTTCACGGGACGGGTTACACAAACGTGAGCATTTTTAACTCACGTTCATCGTAACGGTTCACGCCAACGCGCAATAGCATATATTGCCATGTATATTTCATTATGTCGCCCTCTTAGCAAAGAGTTTTTTTATTAATACAACGATTGCCTATTGTGAATGTTTCATGATGTCGCCCTCGTCTCGTATTTGTCATAGCTGCAAATGATCCATAGCTATATCTGATCGAGGGCGTAAATTCTTAAGCTAAAGAAATCATTTGCAAGCTTATGATATTATGAATGGTTGGCTAGTTTTCAATAGAACTCACGTACGTATTGAACAAAAAGCCACGTAAAAAGGCCCACTTCAAACGGTTATTTCAACATATGTTGCTGCTATTCACGTATTATTGATCGTTCACGTTCAGGGGATTGGCTTTCGCAAGCAGATGTGTAGAACTTAAAACTTTGACATAGAAGTCAATGCAAAATCAGAAAATCCCTACTTACGGGCGTGTAAGTGCGAAGTTTGCAACCCGTAATCTTTACAACCAAACGCAATAAAACTTAGATAAGTGCTGGATATGTATGTCTGTACATTATTCTTGCATGTGTTTATCTGATTTTGATATAGCTTTTATTTAAAACAATAGGGGCCATCGATTAAGTGATTAGTATTCACGTAACAGTGTACGTGAAATTCTGCAATATACGGTGTGCTGTACTGTTCAAGCAGGTAATGGTTGGCTGAATTTCAATAGAACTCACGTTCGCGTTCACGTTCTTGATGATCGCAAACTCTCCGATATTAATATATGGCCTGAACCAACGGGTCCACTAGGCCCACCCTCTGTGTTACCAAGTTGACATCCATATCCACCCGGTGGTCATATGGCTGGAAACCACAGCTCCTCACATGGAGACTTGGAAACGAGCCCGTTAGGAATGGAGCCCGGGTCTGTGTGGTATCGGGTGGTTCTGGCCGTATCCCTGTCATGTGACAGGGGTCCGGGCATGCCACCCTGGCTGGCAGTCAGTCAGTCAGGGGGCACTCCTATGGGGTGTTGACAATTTTGCAACTCAAGGTCATCCAGGGTCAAAGGAGGTCATTTTCTCAAAAATCCTTTATAAAGCTTCTAAGGGGGATTCCTTTGGAGTGTTCAGGAATTTTTAATTGAAGTCATCCAGGTCAAGAAAAAGGTCAAATTATTAAAAACTTAATTAAAAAACAGTATCTAACCATAGAATGGTGCTAGATTTATTGAAATTGCATAGATAGATTGATAATAATATACTGAAGAGATTGATGGTACCCTTGATCACTATTTGCAGCTATTAAAGTTCCAATATAAGGCAAAAAAAGAAACAAGTCCGTTTCCTGTAGCAGGTCTGAAACTTGCAATGCAGAATGCATTTTTTTTGGGTTTGTTTTTACAATACGCAGATTTTGGGTTTCCCAACCGGAAATCAAATGAGCCCGAAATTTAATCCCACAATGCACTGATAAAGCATAATGATGTACCCAAATAGGCGTGAAAATGAGTGTGTACTACCATCCATCCCAAACAACAATTCAAATTACCCGCCGTCATGTATATGGATTGCAGGAGCTAATGTCATGGCTTATTAGTTTTACAGGCAAAACTGTGTTTGGGCTAAAATTTCGGTACAGATTGACTTCCTGTTGGAAACCCTAAATCCACGTATTCTTGAACAAACAATGCACATTGTGTTTTTGCCAGCTGATTGCTCAGTGTCAGTTTTTCTCAATTCATACGCTGAATCTGGGACCATAAAACCTGGTCCAAGGTTGAATATTGGCAAACTTATAGTCTAGTTCAGAAGTCAAATGGGATCTGAACTGAAGTTCGTTTGTTTTCATGGAGTAGTCCGATGATATCAGTAAGCTTTTTTATCAGAATATTTCTTTCCCCACTATCAGTATTTGTCATTTTTGTCAAATTTCTATTTTTAATACATTAAATTTCTATTTTTAATACAAATGTATTAAAAATAGAAATTTGAGAAATGAGTATAAGAGAAAAAAGTTACGCGTTATTTAGACCGTTAAAGAAAGGAATGCGTGCGGGTCACGTGAAACAGACTTATTTCTTTTTTGGCTTTACCAAACTGAAAACATTGTTTATGTATGTGGTAGAGTACCTCCAACATTTTTATTTGTTGTTTTGTCACATGACCATTGATACAAATTTTGTCAGCCATTGGACATATGTTCAAACTAAAAAATAAATGAAAATGATGATAATAATAACAGATACAGTATACATAAGCTTACAAATGAAAAACACAAGCAGGGGATAGATACAAAATCCACAGGATTTCTGGATTTTTTTTCATTATTTTTTTCTTTTTGTGATTACAGCGCAAAGGGGAGCTGGGATAAACTATTTTGTTGAAGCTTGTACATTACAAAAAAGAGAGATTTCTCATTATCACACAGTTGATTCACTTTAGGGTGCCCTAAAATGGGCTCCATTAAATATACATTCACTGAAATTACCATCATAGCCTCATACCAACCAGACAAAGTTCAATAAATACATGACAAGCAGATTTTGTAGTTCAAATATGATAATATCCAATACCAAGAGGTCCAACATCTTAATAAAAGACATTCTTTGAACTTTGTCACTGGTATGAGACTATGAGATTACAGTGATTATAACATGTAAACTCTCATGCAAGTTGGTGAAATTTGGCACAATTTTTGTTCATCTTTATACAACTTTTTTCAAAGATATCATTTACAATTTGTTAAGCTTACACATAATACAGTGTACAGTACAATAAAATTTACGATACTGTCATGACAGAAAAAACAAGACAATAATACTTTACGACAAATACAACAGAAAATGGTAAAAAATAAAACCAAAAATAACTAAAACCCTGCTCTATTATGCCCCTGCTAGTTGAACAAACTGGCTTGCCCTATAATATCACTGGGCCGGTGGTTTTATTAAAAGAAAATATAAGATCTCGGGAATATTTTTTTGTCAAATTTTAAAAACGCTAATACTGGTCAGCTGCTAATACGGAAAAAGCTATTACAGAGCACACCAAGAGAGGGCGCTCTCCTATCATCATATAATGCATATTTAATTTAATACAAATGCCCTCACTGGCAGACTCTATTACCTAATAACCTTACAGGGTTTATAAACTTGGTCATATTTGAATATTCATAAACTGACCTCATCAGTTGACTACTATTGAGCACCACCTTTTTCGCAACTTCATGATTATATTCAATATATTCAAAATGTTAACATTTTGAACTGTACTGTTATTCACAGTCACCCCTTATCACTCTTTACGCAGCATATCTTATATTATACATTCCCCCCCATTTTACAGGTCCAACCCACCCCTCCCCAAATCTCCCTCCCACTCCCCCTCCCTCTCCCATCCCAATAGAATCTTCCAAACATACAGCCAATTACAGTCACTCATTATTGGACATTAATAAATCGTATTATTAGCGACAGCGCACCGATTTCTTTATCTTGGTCACAATTTTATTGTTATAATAATAAGCTATCTACATCAGCTTTTCAATTCTCAATAAAGGGGTCGATCTGGGGTTACATTAATTACAATATATTGATAATTTGCTTTAAATTGGTCGTTGTATACGGAAACCTTCTGACTATATAAAAGCAAAATCCTCACTACTACATGGTTGTACCCAAATATATCCTAAAAGCAAATCATCTTAGTATCTAGAAACACTTTTATTTACATATGACCCTTGACCCTAATCACAAAGATAAACCCACCAATCAGGTGTCTTGTATGATCAGGGTCATGTCATGTGACATAAATTGGCTTTGATACATCTACATGCTTACAGCAATAACGATACAATACTTTGTGTGTATAACAGCTTTTTCTTTTCACATTTTACAATATGCATACAAAAAATAAAACTTAGAAAAATGTCTTTGTTTACAGGATACGACACCAAAAATGTTCCAATATAAACGGGAACCAAAATGTCCCTCGATGCCTGATTACGATGTGCTAACGTTTCTAAACTGTTACCAAACTACTTCAGTTTTTATCACGTTTCCGTGATACAAAATAAGCTCATATAAAGCAAAAATGTTATGATAAAAAAATCTTACAATGTCCAATTTCAAATAATAATAATAATAATTACAATTTTATTTATAAGATTACATTGCGTTATAAGAAGTACTTGCAGCAGCTTAACAAGAAAAATGTCCACCATTTTTGCTCTATGTTATTCACAAAAACATGTCCAAAAAACAAACATTATGGCCTAAATATATTACTGTACATGCCATATAAAACACCTTGGGAGAATACATCGGGGGTCAAGTTGGCTAACTTTGATCTAATAAAAATAAGCAATTTGGTCGGTTTATTTGGAAAGCAAAAATAAAATGATTTGGCGAAAACAAGCATAATATATTCAGATAATTGTTGACAATTTATACCTTTAAATACCACTACAAAAAGTAAGAATGACTTCAAAAAATAAACAGTTTGGTTGCCATGGTAACCAATAAATGTTATTTCTGAAGCATTCTTTGGCCTAGACTATAACTCAATTTCAAACAGAAAATATAGCATAACAATAATTATATTATTCTAAACCATAGTTAGAGTCTAGGCATTCTACCTTTATATCTAGATTAAGTTCATACATTTCAAGGATAAAAATAAATGTTGCGCTGTGCACCTTGTGTTCTCACCACACAAAACAGGGCTACAATATTCTCAACCCACACTAACAAAGTCCAATAGTCAATACATTGTTTGTGCTTAAACTTTGCACTCTATGCCAAACTGGAACTCAATCAAAGTGATGATAACATTTAATGCAATACAAATTGTTGGGACTTTGTCAGGTGGATTGAGGTTAATTATAGTACGTAACATACATGTATATTTCAGAAAAGGCGAGTACGCATTATGGGACTAATTTACATGCATAATTAGTTATTCAATTAACAAATATGACTAATTAGGAAGGAATTTATACATTTTTCATGGCCAGACGAATTTTTAATCATTATTATCACAGATGGCATTTTACAACTAATTGACAATTTTTTTGTCTATAAAATTGTTCAAAATTGGGTTTTAACAAAATGGAGATTTATACAGGACATCAGACTTAAATTTCAGAAAAAAAAACTACATCTACATCCTAACACATCAGAATTATTGTACACTCTGTTTATCATCTAAAAGAGATCTAAATTTAACACCTACTTTCACTCATGTTTACATGAAATTTGTGATACATGGACTATCATTTACCCTTAATTTTTCATTTTGATGCAAACAAATTTGGAAACAAGTAGTTCATAATAGTTTCTAATGAAAGGGCCTAAATGACTTCAAGTATATCTTTCAAAATCGAGAGTTAAGATGAGAAAGTCTTATCATTAAATTATGATAGTCATAATAGTTTGGTATCAAAATTATTTGGAATATCATGTGAACTTCTAAATGTTACTAAAAAGTTTCCCAAAATTGCGTTTAACTGATGAACAAACGTAGCGGGAAACTAATAGTAACTAATTTATGTTCCATATAAATATACTATTTTCTTACTTGTGATATCAATAAAAATATTATTTATGACCTGATTTTTGACCTTTTATGAATTTTCATCATCACATTGAGAGGTGCAATCTGATTGGCCAATTCATCAAATTTACAAATCAAAATTTTAACTTCACAAAATTGTTAAATAAGATTCCATCTCTTCCACATTCACATACTTTTCAAAGTATTGTCTATTTCTATCAAAAAGTGACATAGTGCTACTGTACAAGAGACTGATATCTAGCTATATAGCATTCCTTCATGGGGCAGCAATTTGTGTGGAACACATGGACAATGACTTGGAGAAAAATAGTACAATGTAGAACACATTTTAGTCCAGTATTTTACAAAAATGTCTTTTTGTGGTATTTATCTCTACATTTGTTCTTCTGAAAGTCTGCTGACAACAGGGACAAGTGAAGAAGACCATATTAACGGATACTTTGTGCTCAAACTTACTGCAAAATTATTGCATTTCAAGTTTCAAAATTAAACTGTATTGCAAAATTTACACAGTGTATTTTTGACAATGCATACATGTAAGCTAAGTATACATATTTACAAGAATTGGCTTGGCAGTTTTAAAACATTTAAGATAATTAACTAAGGAAAAAAAGGAACTTGATTAACAATTATCGTCAACATCATATGTTGAACACAACCTACTGTACGTTATTTCAAATTGTATTTCATTTCATTTCGTGCATCTTTTGTTTTAAATAGAATACACACATTGTTACGAGTAAGCAAGGTGATTGGTTCAATTACAGTTCATTCATGCAAGGTACAAAGGTCACAAGTTCACAGGTCAAAGTTCATAGGTGAATTCTAACTGCAGTACATATTTGAAATGTGTATTTTCAGATATAAACTGTATTTCATTCATTTTATGAAAACATCTTAAGTTATTCTTTTAAAATTGACTTCAATTGTCATAATTATCTAATTTAATGAATAAAAATAATGTTTTTTAAAGTGGTCCAAGAACATGATTTCATAAAAAATATCTTCAACTTCTATTACTTACTAAACATGTGCATGTATGAATATATTGACCATTTGGCCCCAAAATTTCAAACTTGAGCAAAAACGATAGCAACATTTCAGTATAGGTGTACATATAAACTAAGTGTTTAATAGTGTTTACACACTCAACACACTTGTCGTTATTGTCTGCCATGAAAACCAACAATTATTGCAATTAAAATTGTATTTTAATTTGTTTAAATTACATGAATTGAATGTCGGATAATAATGATAATCTTTTATAAAGGTAAAACAACAAGACATGACCAAACATCCCAACTCAAAACATGTACTAAATTTGGATTTTTTAATTTTTTAAAATTGATTAATCTTGAGTTTAAGGCTAGTTTTGAAAGCAGTACCACGCTGCGAAAGAAACAAAATTTAAATTATTGGTTTCCAATGGGTAACTAAATATGCATGTACATAAAACAACCTTTCAAACTCTTATCAATCCAAATAATTCATTCCAAGTGTCTAAAAATTGAACTTCAAAATGTCATTGAAATTGGTCAGGTCATTTTGAAGATATTTCAAGACGCAAGGAATACGAAGGTATACCATTTTGTCTGGGTGAGATCTCAACCCTCTGAAGAAAAAATATACAAATAATACTTTGGCAAAATTGTTTGCAATTTATAGCAATGCTGTCTTCCACAATGATGCAAGTTTAAGCTAAATGGTGTAGTATAACATTTCGGATAAAGTGCCCTCAATTTCTGAGCTACTTGGTCTTAACATACCATAATTTTACGAGTGTGTTAATCGTACTTCATAAAAGAATCTGTGTAACTAAATTGTAGTTCTTTGAAGAAAAAATAAAAATTGAAGAACCATTTCAATAGCCATTGACATAAGGAAGGCATTTTTTTTGACATTCTAGTGACTATAAATATCACATAAAAAATTATGTCAGCTTTTGCATGACCTATTTGCAGATTTGGCTTTCATATTTAGGATGAATTTTAGGCAAATTTATCATCTCCAGAAATATTATACTACATCTTTTATGTAATTGACAGAATATTAATGCGTTGAAACTATTGTCACTATCTAGGAGGACAACAAAACTATAGAAATACACTGGCACTCAATACTAGCGTTGGCATTTCAGAATCCCATATTAGTTAATAATCGCCCGTGATTGGTCATTTGACTGGACCAATCACAAAGGGTGTTATTCCCTGGAGAAGTGATGTCATAATCGGATTAATTTTCTAGGCTACTGGTCCAAACTTTTCATGTTCCTTGTGGCATATTTTGAATTTTCTGCACAAAAAGTGCTTAATTGAAAAAAATGTTTATGTAATCACTGTGAGCTGTGTGTATAGTTTGGAACAGTTGCTGTAGAGACCAATAGGCCAAATTATAATTTCTTGGACAATGTAAACAAAAATGAAGGGTTGGGTTGTCATTTACAAACAATGGACCCTGCACTCTGGATTTCTGTTTATGCTGTCCAATTAATTATTGTTTGGCCTATAAGGTGTTATGTTAAATCACTTCTACAGTGAATAGAGAAACCTTCCATAGACCATTTTCAAATTGGCTTGATGAAAATACAAACTAACCAATCAAAACATTTGTTTCAAAACGAAATGGGATAGTTTTTTTGAATATTCCCCTAAAAGTAAAAATTCAGATTCAATGCCCTTGGACAATTTGAAAAAGTCCCAATTATAAACTTTTGATAGATTTTATAATACATATTTCTTATTTACAATCAGTTCATTTAAATCAATTTACATTTTAACAGTTTCAAGCTCAGACTCCTCCCTTGCCAACAATTTTCAAGACATAAACTATTTTTAGACATATTCTACAATGGTCTACTGTTTGTAGGTGTCCACATGTATTGGTCCGATATACAGCTGCACTGTTAAATGTTCTTAATTTCATGAGTGATAGAATTTCAAGAATTTCATGAAATGCAAAATTTCAACAAATTTTGAATTCATAGCATGATTTTTAAATAGCAAAATTTTGTGTGATATACTCTTAAAATTAAATACATTTACAGTGTTTGATAAACTGTCTAGAAATTTGACCTTTGACTCAGAATGGTCTTTATCCGATAACCTGAGTTAATATTCTGGTAACCATGGGCAAATTTAGAAATAATTCTTCAAAGAGAATAACAACTCCATTTGATGCAACAAAATAATGTAAAAAATAACAAAATTATTTTGTTCAAATGATCTGGCAACACTATCTAAATTGAGAGTTGCTAAATCATTGGAACAACCTGCACAAAATTGTTCATTATGACTTGTCTGTGGAAGAGCTGCTTGTCTTGCTACTGCTGGCAGACGACAATTGATATCTCATAGCTCTCTTCTCGTGGACCGGAGTTTGCAAATGTCTATACACATCTTCCTCAGTAATCAGAGCTTCACGCGGACATACCTGACAGAGAAAACGATTTGTTGGCAATTTCTCAACAGTCTCTTCGATGTTTACAACTTGTCCAAGAAAACATGAGGAAAGCTGATGCGAAGTCACTGAATCGCGATCTGTGAACACACGCTCGCACTTCCTACACAGATACCTATTGGCTGATGAATTAGGCCACATGATAAATTTGTCCTTTGCGGCCGTTCTTGGATCAGGCTTCGATGATGACGATGACGATGAACCGCCTGGTTTTGGCGAGGAGGAAGCGGATGGATCACCTGGTTTAGCACCAGTCGATGTGAGTCCCTGAAGTTGTGCAGCAGCCATTGGATTAGCTGACGCATAAGCTTGGAGAATATGTGGTGGAACCTGGCCTCCACGCATTAAAGGATCGTAGGCGAGTAGCGCTTCTTGTCCCATAGCCCCGCCCATCGCATACATAGGATACATCATTTGCATCTGAGCGTAATAAGGAGCCATACCACCATACAAGTATTGCATCAACGCTGCATCCTGATGCGACATCTGCGCCATAGCTGCCGCTTGTTGTGCCTGAGCCATTTTCTGCATTTCTTCCTCTTTTTTATCTTTCTCCTTCTTATCTCCACTTTTCTCACCTTCTTTACTACTACCGGCAGCAGCAGGTGTGGTTGGCATCATTCCAGCCATTTGTGGTGGTAGCATATGTGCTGCTCCCATGGCCTGTAGAGCTTGCATCTGAGCAGCAGCCATAGGGTTCATCATGCTCTGTTGCAGCAAAGCTTGTGCCTGTGAGTCACCTAGATACTGTTGCCCTTGTGTTGCACCCGTTGGTATCTGCTCTGGTGCTTGCGTAGGCGGTTTCACTTCCTCTGATGCCGTCATAGGCAACATTAAGCTTCCATTTTCTGCAGGCTCTTTCTCAAGTTTACTATGCACATGTTTTTTCACATTGTGAATGTGGATTTCTGTGAAGACATGGTCACGTACAGAGACTGTCATAGAATATTTGACATTACATAGTTTACATCCGCCTGCTTGACCATCAGATGCACTGCCCATCATACCAAAATGTTTGGTCACAGTGGTTTTGTGCTTCTTTTCTTTTGCTCGAGCATTCTGGAACCAAACTTGAATAACACGTTTTGGTAGCCCAATCTCCTGGCCTAGAAGCTCGCACTCGTGCATGGTAGGCGTGCGGTAGTCGGTGTAACAGTGCTTCAGAACTTTAATCTGCACCTGACTCATCTGAGTGCGATAACGTTTATTAGCTTCACGTCTCCTCTCAGCATCGTCTGCGTTACTCATAGAATCTTCGCTTGGACCAATAGATCCTGCTTCTGATAGTGTAGTGTCAAAAGTATCATCCCCGATCCCGCTACTAGATGGAGACATCATGTCGGATTCACGAGATGTGGAGTTAGCTGTGTCATCCATGTTGGTCTCACCGTGATGATGTGAGCTATCGCTTCCGGCGGTGCTACCAGTGCGAGATGGAGCCTTGTCTCGAGCATGCACATCTGCAGGATGATGACTTTTGTTTTCAGTAGATGCTGCACTGTGGTCTGGTCTTGGACCATTTAAAGGTCTCATCTTCTCTGGAGACTTTTCTGGCGATAGCTTCTGCTCAAATGAGGGCGGTCTTGTTAGTTCTGTGCTACTATTACCGCTGTCCTTACTTTCTTCGCTTGAAAGTCTTGTTTTAATTGGACTTTCTGATTCTTGATCTCTATGTGATCTGAGGCCGGACATTTCCATAAAGCTATCTCTGCTTAAATCTTCATCTACATACTCTTCTGGTCTTCGGCCCAGCATTCCATAATCACCCATTGGCTTTGTAAAGGAATCGGGAGAAGGGGGTGGGTAAAATCCATCCCCAGGTGTAGGAGGCTGTGACAAAATGGCTTCTAGTTGAGCTGGAGTAAGCTGTTGATCAAAATGTCTCATTTTAATATGTGCTTCAAGTGCTGATCTGGCTTTGAACAAAGCACGGCAAAATGGACATTTCCTAGTTGTGTTTGGTGCTGAAAGTCGAAACTGTCCTTTACGTTCTCTGGCACGTGTGTTTTGAAACCAAACTTGTACGACACGCTTCTTTAGCCCAACTTCTTTGGAGATCATATCTAACATTCGCCTGGTTGGATTACTGTCTTCTTGGTATTTAGCATACAAGATGTCAAGCTGAGCTGGTGAAATAGTGGTTCTTAGCCGCTTGTCTTTGTTTGCATCTTGATTATCAGAGTTCTCAGC
>JXSR01S035658.1:131661-158761 GCA_000969725.1 Ophiothrix spiculata
GGTTGGCATCATTCCAGCCATTTGTGGTGGTAGCATATGTGCTGCTCCCATGGCCTGTAGAGCTTGCATCTGAGCAGCAGCCATAGGGTTCATCATGCTCTGTTGCAGCAAAGCTTGTGCCTGTGAGTCACCTAGATACTGTTGCCCTTGTGTTGCACCCGTTGGTATCTGCTCTGGTGCTTGCGTAGGCGGTTTCACTTCCTCTGATGCCGTCATAGGCAACATTAAGCTTCCATTTTCTGCAGGCTCTTTCTCAAGTTTACTATGCACATGTTTTTTCACATTGTGAATGTGGATTTCTGTGAAGACATGGTCACGTACAGAGACTGTCATAGAATATTTGACATTACATAGTTTACATCCGCCTGCTTGACCATCAGATGCACTGCCCATCATACCAAAATGTTTGGTCACAGTGGTTTTGTGCTTCTTTTCTTTTGCTCGAGCATTCTGGAACCAAACTTGAATAACACGTTTTGGTAGCCCAATCTCCTGGCCTAGAAGCTCGCACTCGTGCATGGTAGGCGTGCGGTAGTCGGTGTAACAGTGCTTCAGAACTTTAATCTGCACCTGACTCATCTGAGTGCGATAACGTTTATTAGCTTCACGTCTCCTCTCAGCATCGTCTGCGTTACTCATAGAATCTTCGCTTGGACCAATAGATCCTGCTTCTGATAGTGTAGTGTCAAAAGTATCATCCCCGATCCCGCTACTAGATGGAGACATCATGTCGGATTCACGAGATGTGGAGTTAGCTGTGTCATCCATGTTGGTCTCACCGTGATGATGTGAGCTATCGCTTCCGGCGGTGCTACCAGTGCGAGATGGAGCCTTGTCTCGAGCATGCACATCTGCAGGATGATGACTTTTGTTTTCAGTAGATGCTGCACTGTGGTCTGGTCTTGGACCATTTAAAGGTCTCATCTTCTCTGGAGACTTTTCTGGCGATAGCTTCTGCTCAAATGAGGGCGGTCTTGTTAGTTCTGTGCTACTATTACCGCTGTCCTTACTTTCTTCGCTTGAAAGTCTTGTTTTAATTGGACTTTCTGATTCTTGATCTCTATGTGATCTGAGGCCGGACATTTCCATAAAGCTATCTCTGCTTAAATCTTCATCTACATACTCTTCTGGTCTTCGGCCCAGCATTCCATAATCACCCATTGGCTTTGTAAAGGAATCGGGAGAAGGGGGTGGGTAAAATCCATCCCCAGGTGTAGGAGGCTGTGACAAAATGGCTTCTAGTTGAGCTGGAGTAAGCTGTTGATCAAAATGTCTCATTTTAATATGTGCTTCAAGTGCTGATCTGGCTTTGAACAAAGCACGGCAAAATGGACATTTCCTAGTTGTGTTTGGTGCTGAAAGTCGAAACTGTCCTTTACGTTCTCTGGCACGTGTGTTTTGAAACCAAACTTGTACGACACGCTTCTTTAGCCCAACTTCTTTGGAGATCATATCTAACATTCGCCTGGTTGGATTACTGTCTTCTTGGTATTTAGCATACAAGATGTCAAGCTGAGCTGGTGAAATAGTGGTTCTTAGCCGCTTGTCTTTGTTTGCATCTTGATTATCAGAGTTCTCAGCTGAGATGGCAGTATCATCGCTTGCTTCAGACACTGTTCTTGACTTAGATGGTGATAACTCTGGGGCTTGACCAGTTGCAGCTTTCATGTATTGGAGGTACTGTTCTTGCGTCATACCATTCATGGCTTCATATGGCATGTACATCATGTTGTATGGCGAAGACATCTGTTGCGGAGACACATAAGAACCAAACAGGCCCATACTCATCATGTGAACTTGCTGATGCTCTTGCCATTGCTTGAAATGAGGAAACACGATTGAACATTGTTCACACTGGTAGTGAACCACTGGATCTTCTCTTCTACCACTGGGTTTCTCAGATTTCACTTCTGGTTCTGTTTTCACAAGTCTCTCTTCTTTACTACTGGTGCTGCTTTCAGATGCAGGTCTGGTGGTTGAGCCTTGGCTACTTTCAGATCCGATTCTCAATGGTGGGCTGATTTGTGATGTACTCTGCTGTAGACTCTCATCGTCTTTGAAGCAGTGTTGTTTCTGATGTCGAATAAGCTCATAAAATCTCTGGAATACCAATAGGCATTTGTTGCATTGATAATTCAATCCTGGTGTACGCTTATACCGGGTGTTGCCTGAACTATCCACTTCACATTCTCGGAGAGGCTGGTTTTCAAAAATCTTGCGAGCTTTCTGTCGAGCATTTTGGAACCACACAACAATCACTCTTGGACTGAGGTTCAGAAGACGTGACAAGTGGTCTAAGTCATCATCTTTTGGGTAGGCGTTGTTTTCAAAGAACTCTTGAAGCACTTTGATTTGATAATCAGTAAATCTGGTACGACCTGATCGTCGACTGCCGCCACCAGAGGATGAGTTCATACCAGAAATTGGTGAGATTGGTGACATTAAAGGTGATGAGAAATCTGACATTCCTGAAGCTGAGGTAGGGGTTGTTGGTGATGACGTAGTTGGTGTTGTAGGAGCAGATACTGTTGTACAGATTGGTGGCGGTATACTGGGTTTATTTTTTGCTTCTAATGATGATGCAGATGTAGCTGTTGATGGCGCTGGGTCAGTTCTATTTCTGATTTCTAATTTGTTCTCCAATTTCTTCTCGATGCTCATATCTGGACGGGGGATAGCTAGTTTCTCAGCAATTCTATCAGCTACATCCTTAGCTTGCCTCTCCTCCTTTGCTCTCTTTTCATGAAAACTTGGACTCTCCATACTGGTGGGTCTTTTCAACTGGTTCTTGATTTCCCATGCTTCGCGGGCTTTCTGTGCATCACGCTCGGCATGTCTTACAATCTGCTCCACTTCATTTGGGCCCAGGCTACCTTTGCCTTCCCAACGAGAACGAGCCTCTCTAGCCTTTATTTCTGCAGCTCTGATGATTTCTTCGGCTGTCTCGGCAGGTGCTAAGTGCGGAATCATCGGTGGCGGTGTTGCGCTAGTAGAAGTTGTAGGTGTAGAGGCACTCCTGGTTGGCTCGTGTGGATAGGATTTCATCTGTGGTGGTGGAGTTGAACTCGGAGTCCTGGGTTCATTCTTGATCTTCTGAATCGGATCTTTTGAAGCGGCTTGTGCTGCGGCTGCTGCAGCAGCTGCGGCAGCGGATGCAGCAGCAGCTGCAATCGTTGGAGATGGTCTTGGAGCAAATTCTTTTGTGAATTCTTTAGCGAAGTCTTTGGCAAAGTCTTTCGGAAACTCTTTGGGAAAGTCTTTTGAAAATTCTTTAGGAAAGTCTCTGGGAAAGTCTTTCTCATCTGACAGAGAAGACAACGACGACGGTCTATCACTTTCTTCCTTTTTGGTGTCTAGCAATGATGTTGTTGGAGGATTGTTGAAATTGTAAGGCGAATCTTTGTTACGCTGCCTTTCTTTGAACAATGTGTTACGGAACCAGTGTTTAATCACTTTGTGTGGTAATCCAGACTTTTCAGACATTTCAGCAATCTGCTCTTCAGTTGGAGAGTTATTGATATCAAAATAAGCCCTCAGAATTTTGAGCTGGTCATCGCTGATGCGTGTGCGTGCTCGCTTGGTTGACTTCTGCAAGTAGTTTGGATCAATGTACTGCACAGCTTGCATAGCTGGGATATTGGCCGTAGCAGAAGCAGTGGCAGATGGCGAGGCCACAGTTGGAGTCTGCATTGGCACTGGTACACTTGGATACCCCGGTGTCTGCATCATGGCAAAAGGGAATGGATTTGCCATGAACATCTGAGGTGATGGAGGCGGCGGCATTGACTGCGATGATGACGTTGTCGCTGGTGTACTTCCGTGCTGTGCTTGCTGCAAAATCTGCGATGCTGTTAACTGTGCGGCTGATGTCGTAGAAGCAGAATCTCCATCAGTGCTGACTTGTGATACTGGAGTTTCACTTTTAGGTGGTGCTGGTTCTTCCTTCTCCTTTTCTTTCTCAATTTCTTTCTCCATTTCTTGATCTTCCTCCTTCTCCTCTTTTTGTTCTTGATCAAGTAATTCTTGTTCAAGTTCAGCTTTCTCTTCAAAATCATCTTGATCATTATCATCTGCCCTTTCTTTTTCTTCACCGGACATCTCATTGTTTGTTGCAGCTTCTATCAAATCATCCATAAATTTCTTAGAATACTTTTCAACTTCATCATTTGGCAGTATCTTCTTATGAATCTCTTCAAGATGAGCTTTGTAGACAAATACGCTACTGAATTGTCTACGACAGTACGCACATGGAAGTTTATCATGAGCTGCGATGCTTGCTGATAGACCTTGCCTGGACTCATTATATTGTTGCACAAGATCAAAGCCATATCCTTCAAGTAATTTTCTTTGGACATGTGATTTTTTGATTCGTTTGGATCCTTCTTGCAACATAGGCTTTTGGATGGAAGATGGAGACACTGGTGTCGGTGGGCTTTCTGATTGAGGTGGCTGTTCACGTGTTTCTTTCTGACTTGATAACCTTGGTCGGCCCTCTTGTTCTCTTTGGGCAGCTGCAGCGGCTTGTGCTTGAGCTTCTGCTTTGGTGGCACCACAAGATGTCTGCTGATGATGAGTGAGGGCTTCTTGGCTTACGAACACCGATGCGCACTGACTGCAAGCAAACACGTTTGGTGGCGCTGTAGACATGTGGTTCGGGTACATCATGTGGGTGGGGAAACCAGCCAGTTGTGCAAGGGCCAGCTCCATTTGCAATGCTTGGTTCAAATCCAACTGTCCACTCGAAGCCTGCTGCTGTAAATAAGCTTGAGCCTGCTGTACCTGTGAGTGATGTTGCAAATGGGCTTGCTGCAACTGCTGTAGTTGAAGTTGCTGAAGCTGTTGTAACTGCATTTGTTGATATTGTGCTACCTGGGCTTCTTGTGCCTGCATGGCTTGTGAAAGCAACTGCTGTGCTGATGTCGGATTCCCTGCTAGACCATTCTCAATGATTGTATTGATGATGCTTTGTTCTGTCGCCCCCTTCTCACGCTCACGTTCTTCTTCTTTCACAGCAAGAGCTGCGGTGGCTGATGAGCTTTCATGTTTTGCTGCACGACTCTGATGTAACACAGATCGCATGTGAGTGTCCAATGTAGCTGCTTGACTGTACGATACTTTACAAAGTGTACACTTGTATGGTTTATCATCGCCAGTGTCGGATGATCTTGACGATTCTTGTTCAGACGCTTCACTTAAGCTCTGCTTCAACTTGTGCAAATGTGAGACAGAGTTATAATGTACCAAGAGTATATTCTTTTGAGTGAAACTTTCTTTGCAGACATCACACTTGTATGGGCGATTAGGATCCCAATACTTCTGTAGTGAGAAAGCTTGGCTGGATTTTTCACCTTTTCGATGTTGCAGAGTCTTGTTATGGCTACTTAAATCAGTTTGCTTCACAAATCCAATTCGGCATCTATGGCATTTGTATTTATTGTTCGGATCATTGTACGATGCTTCATCTGGGATGGGTATTTCTGATTGCGATGCATCATCCATACCATCATCATCAATGCTTGATGTATTATCATCTTTATCATCACGACTTCCTTCAGCAGACATCTGGCTATCAGCTTCAGAACTATCCATCTCGGGTGTTTCTGATGACGCTTCATCCTTTGATCCTCCGGCAAAAGGTGCTATTCCAGGAATATCACCATTCTGGACTGGATTGTACAGCTGCAGAAGTTCAGTCTTACTAAAACCTTGGTGGTTGGCTTCAATATGATTCTCCAGACCTGATATAGAGCGGAAGGATCGTTGGCAGATTGGACATTTAGTAACAGCCCGCAGTAGATGATATTGCATATGGTTCTGCAATTTTTCCTCTGTCTTGAAAGCCAAACTGCACTGATTGCATCTGTATTTGTATAGATGTCTATCAGAAACGGATGTCTGTTGTCGTTTGGCATGGATCTCCTTAAAGTGCATCTGGAGAGAAGGCGCAGTCTTGAAGTACTGGTTGCAGCCCTTCTTCCAACACAAAAACCCTGGTCCTCCTGGTGTATCTTGTTCAGTCAAGGGACAGGTCTTATTCTGATGGGTATACAGTTGATCAATATTGGCAAAATTTTGGTGACATTTTTGGCATCTGTAGAAATCACTATCTATATCACTTGGAGAATCACGAGCACGGTCAGCAGCATCTAGGTTAATGGCTTCTGCATTCTGTAGCGATGCAGTGGATGCAGCTTCAAGAGCAGAATCTGGACTTTTCATTCCAGCTTGTGCTAAAGCTTCCATAGCAGGGTGCGATGTGATGTAGGTTGGTGGTACAGCTGCTGCGCTTGCTTGAAGCTGACTCGCTGCGGCAGTGACGCCACCTGGGACAGCACCAGGAAGGATTGGAAATTCAGGGTTCTGATTGGTGGTGTCGATGTTCATCAATAGGCCTTGAATACATTCTCTGCTGACGCTATGAGAGTCCATTAGATGGACTTCTAAGTTGATCTTATTGGTACAGACTTCTTGACATAACGGGCATCGTAATATTGGTTGAGGTTTAATACTATGTTGTGACATCACATGGGCCGTGATTCGTTGTTGATCGATACTGCTATACTTGCAATACGGACAGGTAAAGATTTGCGCTGTATTTGGACTACGAGATTCAAGTTTGACTCGATTGGCAGCATTTGGCTCTATGATCTTGTTCTTTTTAATTGGAACATCCCCTGCTTCACTTTTCAATTCTGGCTGGTCTCGGATTGGTGGCGATGCTTTGTCTTTCTTTGAAAGATCTAGCGCACCATCTCCTGATGCTGGATCGGCCGAAGTTGAGGGCGCTTCAGGAGCAGATCTCTTCAACAGCATTCTCTCTTCATTTTTGATATGTTGAAGAGATTGTACATGTTGTATAAGATTGAGTTTTGCCTTGGTGGTATAGTTACAAAGTGGACACCGGAATCGTCGAGTTTCGCTGTTCACCGTGATGTTGATTTTCTGAAGATGCCTGAATAACTTCATGCTTGTTTCGTGTCTGTAATTGCCTGGATGTGCGTGCGCTTGTAGCTTATCAACACTGTATGTGTAATAATCACATGCGTTACAACGCACTTGGATCGGATTGCCTACATTCATATATTTCAGCCGCCACTCGTTTTGTTTGCCGCCCTCTCTAATGTGATTAAAGAGCTGCAATTTTTGTTGATGCTTGTCTGTCTTCATATGTAACTGGAAGTTGGCCTTCACTTGTGTTGTATAGTTACATAGAGCACACTGTTGAACATCTCCTAGCACCAGTCTCCATAGTTGTTCGTTAGGTTGGCTACGATCTCGATGGTGTACATGATCCTTGAGAGCTTCCAAGTCATCGGTGCTGAATTTGTTACAAACTGAGCATTGATATAATTTCAGAGCTTCGTTGAATGCTGGATCATCGGGTCCAGTGGGTGCTTCTGGAGGCTCTGGTGGAGCATTCATCCCCATAGCCATATTTCCCATCAATGCAGCATAAGTGACAGGGTCATACTGGCCATATTGGGCCATCATTGACATCTCGATACTTTCTGGTGTGGTAGCAGCGCCACCAGCGGCCATCATTGGTAACATGTTTTGAGCAAGATACATATACATTGGTTCTTCAGCTTGGTAGTTGGCTAGATTGGTCTGCATTTCCTGTTGCATCTGTGACACATTCTGCTGGATTGCCATCATGTTATGTATATGCTTCTCACTCGTCATGTGAATGCGCAGATTGCGCGCCACGTTGGTTTCGTAATCGCACACATCGCATCGCCATGTATGCTTTGGTTTGGACTTACTAGCAGCAGCCTCTTGTGCGTGATGACTCTGGTGAGAATGACTCTGGTGAGAATGACTCTGGTGAGAATGACTCTGGTGAGGGTGGCTGTGATGATGCATCTTGGTCTGAAGGAACATGTGATCGCTGCCATTTTGTAATTCTTGCACATTGTTCAAATGTTTGTCAGACTGCATGTGAATGCTAAGATTTCCTTTTGTAGTGGTGGAATAGTTGCAGACTTCACAACGATATGGTTTATATCCGCAGGTGTATGTTTCACCACGTGATAGTCTAGGGTGCGGTTGATTGGTGTCGCAATAAACGCATTTGGTCTCATTTTCGGGGTGTTTTTCCTTCATATGGGCCTCTAATGTTTGCTGGTATTTATAATGCCAATTACATTTTGGACATTTTAATGTTTTGCATGAATTCCGCGAATGCATCATGGTCATGTGACCTCCTAGTGACCTTGATGACCCTAACACCATATCACATTTAGGGCATTCTACACTACTTGAATGCCGATGATCTATTGGCCCATGGCTTGCACAAACGCCATCATGTACCATGTCCTGAGATGAAACCGAAGCCGGAGTTCCTCGCGATTTTTCATCCATGAATGGACTGGCTGAGGATGTATTTCTTTCCATTTTAACATGGCTATCATCAGCCATTGATGATGGTGGACTTTTATCTTCAGGATCATCATGGCCGCTATCCTGATTTAACGCATGTTGTATTCTGGCTTCAATACCATCCATAAGTGCGCTACCCTCTTTTGCTAAGTTCAACCTTTCAGAGTCTCTTGTCTCAAATTTGAGGGCAGATTTTGAATCTTGCAAATAAGGTCTATGGTCCCATGAGAATATTTCAGTTCTGTGATTTGAGCTTTTGGGCTCATTTTGATCGACGGACTCTTTGTCACTCGGTACCTTGCCTTTATTGGCATCATTCAGCAAATCACTTTTCGTTGGCAGTGGGTTTCTTTCAGCAGTCATATGTTCAGTACTGTTACTAAGAATAGACTGCCTGGCAGTCGAGTTCGAGTCCGTATGCGATACGGATTTGCCACTGCTTGCCTGTGTGGATGTGAGGTTTTGCGTGCTGCCTTGCGTAAACGGGGAGGCGTGCGAGGTAGTATTGTGACCAGTAGATTGGGGTGAGCTAGTACTGATGGATGCTGGGAGCATGTAACTTACAGACGTGGGTGACGACGATGTATTATGTAGAAGATTATTAGGTTTAAGATTAGTTAGTGATGTGCTATTGTTCTGTGGCTTAGCAGTGCCACTAGGCTCTAAAAATGATATAAGAGGGTTCTTTTCTTTTCCGAGTCCCTGGATGATAGCTGATTGTGACTTTACAGACATGATTTTCTTCTCTTCGTCATTCAGAGTCATTTTATGTTCATTACTGGCATGCGCAATAAACGACTTGGTAACACCAAAGGAGAGTTTGCACAAAAAACACATTAAAATTGACTTGCCGTGAGCATGTATACTACCCTCTCCGCTACCTCGTAGCTCAAGTTCTAATTTAGGTTTACTATCTTTATCGTTACCGTCCCCTTTTGTTCCAGATTGTCCCGATCGAACGTCAAAAACACGAAAACTATGCACTATAGGGGTAGTATATGGTCCCTGCATACCCATACCATATGGTAAGCCAGTCATATAAGCAGGTATATGCAAAGAATTCACGATACCTGGAAATACTGTTGGTACATTGTCTTTTACGATTTGCAATGCATTTTGTCCATCTTTTGGCCCCTGATTTGAGTTTTTACTAGAACTGTCCACGAGGAACGCAGATCCATCAGGATTATATACAATATCCCCTTCAAAGTTTTCTATATCACTTAGTTCACTACTGTCGTCACCGCTAAATGGCTCATCACCATCGACGTGATTGGACAATATCAATGGCATCGTTGTACAACTATGTTCCATATATCTTTGTAAACTGGTAAACTTTTGTGCGCACTTTCCACAGGACACCTCTTTGGGAGAGGACGCCTCTTCCCCCGATTCGTTACTTTTGTTGTTTTCGTCGATGTCGCCGTTCAATTTGACGGATTCCAGATTGGGCTTGCCCAAAACGGTGGGTTCACACACTGCATCATTGCAGTGATTTGCAAGGTGCTTGTTCGTTGTTAAGGGGCAGTTGCCATTGTTCTTGTCGATGCCGTTGCTCCCTGGTCGTATGGGGTCAAGGGTCAAATCATCATTGTTGGAGTCCAGAGCTTTCTTCACGATGTTATCAAGGATCAGATGCTCAGCCGTTGCAGTCATGGTTGATAGATTTCTTGGATCAGTCTCTTACACATACGCTGATTGGTCAATAATTATCAGTCATCTGGAAGATACAACAAAAAGACGAAGGTGATTAATATGGATTCATAAGTACACAGACATAGTCAGTCACATGCACCAAAATCTACATTTGGACATGTTATTTCAAACAAAATTTGAAGATGCTCCAATTTTTAAAAAAACATCAAATCCAGAGATTGTTATCTTCATATGTTCCATTTCTATCATATTTTGATGTTCACAGAGCGGACACAGACATTAATAGCATACACATCTGCTCTGTGTCTATTACAGGTAAACGCCCTTTGATCAATTTACTTTATAATTTCATCCTAAAATTCAATTTAAAACTTTTCAAGCCATGTGAAAAAACAGTGCATCTTGAGACTTTCAACTTTGGTCTCCCTTGATTAAATTAAATCTTCAGACAAAGTACATATTCTCAAATAAATTCATTAAATGGAACAGTTGTGTGACTTTGAAAATGTCACAGTCATTCAAATTTGTAAAAAAAATATCCTAACAAAAACATGTTCTTTAATTCTACAGGTAAATTAGATCAAATCAACACATAACTTCAAACATCAAAATAATTACAAACTCCATAAAAGGTCCTGCAATAAATACTTTTATTTTCATATTCCTCACAATCTTAAATCAAATTTATCAGGTTGAGGTGTGAAATTTCTCTACAACTGTTGAGGAACCGCTATGTGACAAGTTAAATCATATCCCCGATACCAAACAAGCATTGATTAAGCTTAATCAAGACTACCACCACGGATATGAAACGAGATACTTTTTCAAGTTCCTTGCCCTGTGTTTTGCAAAAGGAATAACTTTATGATTTAATTTGTGCCGAACTGAAAAAGTGTAATCACGCATATTAGCCAAGAACGCTCCCCTAAAAATCTCCAGCTGTTTTCTGATCAGAATGCTCTACTTATTATTTTACATCAGAATATGATCTCACTGGTAAAGATTTCATTTTGGCCGCTTTCCAGCAACATACATTCCCCTTAATCTTGTATCTAACCCCTAGTGACCCACCAATTGTGTAAATGAGCTAATGGAAAACAGGGGACGACAATGCAAAGCTGATAAAATGTAATAAACAAAATGGCCACCGCCATCACAAAATGCCAACGAACTCCAATCATCGCAGATGTGGGGAAACAAATCAAAGTTAGTTAACACTAATTTCCATGTACTCCAAAGAGGCACAATATGGGTATTTCCGTCTTGTGTTGGTTCTTTGCACAATCCCAAGACTAAAGAGAAGCAAGTCTCTTAAAAATATGCTCTTGAAGTTTTCTTACATAATTATGATGAAGGAACCTTTTCAATGAAGATCAAATTTCTATAATATGATGGCTAAACTTGTTGATGTAAATTTCAACAACTTGTTAAAATATCCACACAAATAACACAATATCTAAACCAAAGATTCGCTTTGAAGAGACCATTATGCTGTTCATTGATAACCTTTGAACACATCCTCTAGGCTTATTATTTCCAAGATGTTCCACTCATCTGTTATTTCTAGATCTTCCATATCTAAGTTCCATTTCACATTCCTCAAATATCCAAAATGAATTGATCTCAAAGTTTTTAAACTTCCATCAAGACAACTTTGAAAATTGAACATACCATTTCTCCACTACTTTTATAAATCTCCAAATGTTCAATATCATCCAAATTATTTCCCGATCCACTCCAATCCAAATCATTGCTCAATCCATTCCAATCTAAATCATTGCTCAATCCGTTCCAATCCATTATCAATATATTCCAGTCAACTTCAATTTCAGATCTAAACAAGATTCCATTTCCAAGTTCAACCAAACACCAAACATGGCCTCCACAAAATCAAAAAAAACTTAGCCAATGATAAACCCAACACCATCTGAATTCCACATTAAAAACACAGAACCATCACCTTACGACTGATCCCACTTAATTTAATGATATCACCGAAAAAATATCATAATCATATTCCCACAGTCTCATGTAAAACCACCTGATTGGCTCACCAAAAAGCAGCCAACTTTCTAATTACCTCTTGCGAGATCTTTTGACCTCTTAGATTATGAAATCTTTTCTTTCGCACACAACCTGAGAAAATAGTGGAATAAGTTCACCAAATAAGTCTGAAATCCCAAGAGAAAATGCTAGTTCATTTTTAACAGGTACTCAAGTTTTTTATGTAAAAAGAAAAAAAAATCAGCAAGTCTGTTTGCATTATTACCACATATAAAAGTAGAACCACTTGTTCGCAAAATGCCCCAAAACAATGCCCTGTGCCGACCCTAATGGTGTCTAATTACAGAGTGCCTTAAATGGGCATGGGTAACCAATGAGAGATTTGCCTGATGGAGGCCCATTAAAGGTTTACTGTCTGAATAGGGTTTGGTTTTGATAGCATGCTCATTAGTGGAAATAGTTGATGAGTTTGGGACACTGTTATTCAAATGCATTTGCTGCCCTCTAGTGGCTTAATCTAGTCAGTGTGAAAGTTGGTTTCTGTGAGGAATTAGAAAGTTGTATGAACAAAGTATGTGACAAATTTCGTTCACTGCCTTGGATATCTATTTCATATAAATTGTGTTCTGATTTTATTATGAAATACCTCTTTGATTAAACAGAGGATGCATGTTTTGTGTTAACAACTCAGAAAATCACTCATACGATTCATAAACAATTGGGACCATTTCCAACAAATGTAATATAACAAACTCTTTGATTGGCTGAGTATTTGATGAGAAATTCATTCTGACCAATTAGCTCATTGGTTTAATAAAAAATAATCACACAAGCTTTCTATATTCCCAAAGCACTCCAGCCAAACTCATGTCAACAGATGGGCATACAGGAATATACAACGTTTCAAGACTAATTTCCCCCCTTCAAACTGTCTATCAACGACAGCCTGTCACCCATACCCTGTCATTATGTATGGGTGTGGTAATTATGGGGGAACCTTTTGATGGATGATAACACTTCAAAATTATTGTAATCTTTTTAATGGTTTGTTACTGATAAGGATTTGTAGACTATATGGCAATTGCTTTTGATGGATAAGCTTAAAAAAAACCTCCTGCTTTTATTCGAATGAGGGAGATACCTAGATGCACAATGTACAAGCTTATGAGCAATTCTGTTGTAGAGAAATAGACCACTGTTTTTGAAATCCCTTCTGAAGTTCTTCCTTAATGTTATTATTGAGAGTATTTAATTGTACTCTTTATGACCTATCAATGGCTAAAGCTTGAAAGATCATAATTTGGGGGATCAAAGTAAATTATTCATTTGTGATTATATAGGCGAGAAGGAAGGCCATTATTGTTGAAATATCTACTGAAGTTCCTTCTTAAATTAATGCTTTTATTTTGTTAGCAAAACCTGTACTCTTTATTAGCAATTAAGACAACTTACAACAGCATGAGAGTAAAATTGGAGCCAAATTCAAGAATTAAGACCTTCAAGGGGAAAATTGTGCAACTTAGACTAGTTCAAACTAATGAGGGTAAAAACTGAGTGAAGTCCAAGCATTAAGATTAGTTTTAATATTTGATGGGAAATTTCTGTCTTTTTTAATCTAATAGTTAAAACTAATGAGAGTAAAATTTGGGTAAAGTTCAAGATAAGTTTTAAGACAATTGCAAGGGGAAAATGGGAAGGAAAATAGTTTTTAATGACATGAGAGTTAAACCTGAGCCAAGTTTTAACATGAAAAACACATCTTAAGATGATTTAAGAGAGAAGATAGGGAAAAGTTGTTATTTCTACCTATTAAAATTAAGGTCATCGGAAGATGGGATTGAATTTCGCCAAAGGAAGTAACACAAGAATATTCTTTATCCCCAAAAGGACAAATCATAGGTTGTGACAAGCCCTATCATCTTGATCATTGGTCAAAATAAAGGTTTCCACTGAAGCTATATGATGCAAAATTGGACCAAATTATTTATAGAAAATAAGTTCCAAAAATGTTGCTCTTTTGTTGAAGCTATTAAACAGAGCACTGTCAGATTCGAATCCTGAGATGTCGGTATTTTTGTCTCAGGTGGATCAAACGCAATTTGGACCAAATCAAACCAGATAATTTTTTTGAATGTACAAAATTACCAAATGTACAAATTTTGGACCTAACCCCTTGCTAAAACCCTAATTTAAACCAATTTTGAAATAAAAATGTATCTTTTAGCATCTTAGGAAAGGGTCATCAACCCTGATCTCAACTATCTACGATTCTGACGATAGCCAACCTTAAAACATCGGAATAATTAGATTGAAACATGTATAAACTTGCCAAATGCCAGGCCATGTGGTTCAAAGTATCCACTGACACTAGATCCCCGGGCCCGGGGCGGTGGTACTCAGATTTCCGTTGGGTCTGGACGCGCGTAAAAAATGCTACCCATATGTAAACCAATTTGACTTTAACAACCGTTAAAATGGTCGTTTTTGAAAAATCCAACCGTTAAGTAAACCATTTTTCAAATTTTTGAGGGGCCTTTGGTAAACCTGGGAGGTTAAAAATGCAACCGTTCTTGGCCGCGCATCCGTACACCCAACTTTCCACTAAGTACCCCCCCCCCCCGGGCACTAGATTGAGGGCAAGATATTTTATAATCAAAAATATGCAAATGAGTCTCATCAAGTATAAGAACTGAAAATTGATGCATGACTCTCAATCCCAAATGACAGCGTATACGCAAGGGACGGCTATACACAAACTCAAAATACTTTTTTGACAAAAGGCCAACATGACATGTATAGAAATAAAAAAATGGACAAAATCACCTTTTATTATTATGTCTAAAAATCAAATTAGTGTTTTTGCGTATATGACACACTTGTATTTAACCATTAACCCGTTTCTGGTAGACTGATTAATAAATCCCACGCTTCGATGATTCTTTTTAAATGATTCGCTAATTCTTTGGACCCTGTGAAAATACTCATAATAAGGCATATCACTGCCATTTCATTAGATAAAATGATTAAAGATCACATAAACAGAAAGCTTAATAATGCTTTCTTTTTTCTCCTTTGCCATGACAACAATAAACTGACGTCTGAAATATTTTCACAGTAATAAAAAAATCGTTAGGAACAATAGGTTTAATTTTCCCTTTTTAGAGCCCCAAAACAATGTGTGGATCCAGGTATTCATTTTTTGCAAAATACATTAATTATGATAACACAAAAGCAATAAAATTGTCTTTAGTTATCTGTATTGTTTAGGCTTTAGCAGACAGTTAAATTACAGCACTTGAAGCAAGGAAGGTCTTGCTTAATATTGAATTATATAAGTAAAATATATGTATTTTTAGTGAATGTATCCTGCATCCTGGTCTTTGTCAAGTCCCTCAAAATATGTCTACCCATGAGCGCCTCGCATAGCACCTGAAAGCAAGGTAACCACTTTGGACACCGTATTTCCAAGTTTAGGCCTATAGGCCTAGTTGGTGCTAAGTGGTTAGGCCTAATTGCATCTAATAAAGCAAGTTTCCTTGAATGTTGCAGGTTAAATTAATTGTTTTACTACTAATACTAGTCCTGAGATCCTGCATAACTTTTCGGGATCATTTATACTTAGCTTTTGAATCCAAAACAGGTTTCTCAAGTAGGCCTATAATAATCTTGAGCAACTCTACTCTACACTAAGAACTGGATGGACATTTATGAATTCAACAACTTTGTAAACCTTATGAATAAATCATCCGTTTTTAACAACTCCTCAAACAGTACTACCTCGTTTAAAGAAGCCCTGTCAATTGGATCATCATTTTTTCAAACTTTCTGAGATTTTGGCACCAAAATGTTCCTCATATTTTTCTCATTCATTACCCATGTGAAATTTTACTTATGAAACATGTCGCGTTTCGAAGATATAAGTGAAAATGTGTTTTAAAAAAATTGATGTTATGGTAGCCACAGCTAAAGCCAAACGGCTTAGTTTTTCAAAAACAGCAGTTCTGATTTTTAAACTGAAATTTGAAATTGAAGCAGCTATCTTTCATGTGACAATGAAAACTAAAATTTTGAAAATTGGACCATGTATCTTTAAAGCCACCACCAAGAATGTTAAAATCTGGTCTTCAAGCCCTTCAGCACAATCGTTCCGAACCCATATTTTATCAAATTCCAATGCAAACACGCATTTCTTTACAGGAAAAAGTTTCCATAAAATCTTTCCCCTTTTGAGAACCTCCTATCCCAAGATAGTAGGGTGCTTAACAATACCCTCTACACTAAAACCCCTACAGATACAGAAGCTATAGTCTGTCCATTTATATATTAGACATGAAATTCAAAATTGATATTACGACAAGATAAAGTGTGACTTGGGTTTCAAAAAAACCTTTCAGTCACAATAATTATTAAAATTGAACATTTTAAAGTCTCTGCTACATGTATAACACAACTCTTCAGGGTTGTATGACCAGTGAAAGTTTAAAAGAATCCAGCAGATCTAAATTCACTGACTTTTTTTTCTGAACAAACTATAACTCAATGTCATTACCATTCTCAGGACCTCTACCAAGCAATTAGAAAATCTGGTAGTCTGCTTGAAGCTTGAGCCTGTTGATTGATTTGGAGATTTGCCAAATAACTTGCTCCGTGTTTGTTTCTTTCATTTACAAAAAAAATTCCATTTTTAGTTCTTGTCTAGGATCTGTTGCTAGGTAGAGTGCTCAAGTTACCTACTGATTTCATAACTTTTCTGTAACAGTATCTATGATTGGTTGATAACTTTTAAGTTAATTTCCGGGGGGGGGAGGGTTCTTACTGACAAATGGTATACGGTATAGGTTTTGGGTTGCATTTTTGTAATTTTTGGTATATTTATGGGTGGGTTTTTGTCACAGACCCAATGCGCCCAATTTGCAAAATTGGGTGTATTTCCGAAAATTTTGCAAAGAAAGCACCCAAATTTGCCCAATTTGCTCTAAATTGGGTGCTTTTTCTAGAAAAATGGTATAGAGATGGGTCTCAAAATCACGCTTTTTGAGGTATAGAGATGGTCAAAATTCTGAAGTCTACTTTGAGCATCCCTGTACAATTTTTTTAAGAACCCCCCCCCCCCCCGGGGGGTTATTTTCTAGCAGCTAATTGAACAAAACCTATCAAAATTCCTATTTATCCTTTTATGTAATATTTTAAACCTTACTCCAATTTGCCATTTACATGACCAAAACTTTGAACTCATTGTAATAGGCCTAAGAGCAATGATAAGGGAAATCAACATTTTAAAGTCTGTCCAGGAAAAAATACCAAAATCATTAAAAAAAAATATAGGAGAGCCTATGATTTGGGGTCAGATTGACTGTGATGTTATACAAATTTTAGAGATAAAATGCTAATGATTCAGAAGTCTTTACTACACTCAAGAGAATCAAATTGATAAGATACCATATTGATAGATGACGAAATCCAAACATGGGGTCAGGGGTCAAGTAGAAATCTGTAAGACCCATTGTAAGTAAATGTAAGTAGCTAAATTGGTAACACAATTAGGATTTCGTTTGAGACCCCACGTTTGATTTTTAATTTTGATAAATTTTTAATAAGTCACCTATCTATACAGAATCTTATCAATTTGATAGGGATGTTTTAAGAATGTTTTTTACTCAAGTTTGATGAGCATTTTTCCTATTTTATGGCCTATTTTCTTGAACTAAACTTTTATCTTGTTTTAAGCTCCAAGACCAAAGGCTTCTCCTTAATCACCACTAAACTGGGACATATGACCAGAAAATAAACACCCTTATTTTCGTTTGGTATCATCTGGCCAAAGACCCAGATTGTAATACGTCAGCATGTTGATCAGGTCATATTAACGATAGGTATTAGGTATCCGACTAATGCCGAGATTTTATTTACAGAATACAAATCCTGAGATAACAAAATAGCGATATGGCTTAATTCGCAAGCACAACACATGCAGACCAAAACCTGGCTTGATCCGGTTGTCCCAATTCTGTAAGAAAATTGATCAAGTCTTTAAACCCTGCCTTCTGGTTATTTATATTCATGATACTTATCCACCAGAGGGCATGGTTCAATTAGCAATACTTATATATGCAACTTTGCCCCCTGTTGAATCATGTCTGCTTGTTTGTAATACACCAGGGGACCAAGTTCAATTAGCGCTTTCTTAATACATTGATCCTTCCATAATGTCACGATGGAAAATTCTCGCGAAACTAAATAACTTTCTCTTATTCCATAGCAAATAGTGATTATCAAGCAAATTCTCAATTAATTTTGTTTTCTGTTTCGTCCGCGATTCAAGTCCTTATCCATTTCGGATTAACTTGTATCGTCATGGGAATAAGACGCTTATCTTGCACAAATCCAGTTTAAATGGGGTGTACACTAGCCCTCGCTCACTCCGACAAACAAAATTGACGCAAGGATTTACTGTGTAGTAATCAACAAAACGCAATATGCAATCAAATTCTGAGTGCTGTTTAGATCTCTAGGCAGAAGCGCTTAAACCCATATATGTTTTCTATTTGCATACGAGTAAGCCCTGGTCTATCGTGTCGTTACAGACTTTCACAAATTTTTGCCCATTTTTAATGGAACTAGGCACGGTAGGAAATTAATCAAACTTGAATGTGAATATTTGGGTGAATGTACGGCCACTGCGTGCTACAAGCTATTGCTATTATGAAGAAAGATGCTTTCTTGCTACGAGCGGGAATTGATCTTTGATGGGAATTCGGTGTTTTCAGAATCAATTCTATTTCTCTAAAATCTTCTCAGACCTTGGATTGAAATTGGAAATGTCATATGCCCTATTCGCTTAAAGCTTACATGTTTTAAGCATTTATCGGTATCTTTATTCAAGTCAAGGTAAATGGCAACTTTGTTAATTTTTTCGAATTGCAATCTTTTTCTTTTCAAAAATGCATTTACTGGGTGCTCTGTTTTAAATCAATATTGCCCAGATCGGATATGGTGTCCAAAATCAGTCTCCTCATATAATCAAATGATGTAATTTCAAAATATAGCAGCTGTACTTGGATGAACTGTGTATTGAAAAAGGATATTTAGTTTTCAATCTCATTGAATTTCAAAATCCAGTGGCTATAAGTCAGTATGGGGAATGAGATTGGAATTTGCACAGTTGTTCACTTTTCAATCTCATCATACAGTCAAACGTAGTATGGAGTTGCTCTACTGGATGAACTAAGTATGGAGGGATGAGACTGAAGATGGACATCCCCCCCGACTTGTCCAGTTTTCAGTCTCATCATAGAACCAAATCTGAACACAGTTGATGCATTGGATGAACTCAGTATGTATGTATGAGATTGAAGATGGACATGACTTGTCCAGTTTTCAATCTCATCATAGAACCAAATCTGAACACGTTTGATGCATTGGATGAACTCAGTACGTATGTATGAGACTGAAGATGGACATGACTTGTCCAGTTTTCAGTCTCATCATAGAACCAAATCTGAACACAGTTGATGCATTGGATGAACTCAGTATGTAGGGATGAGACTGAAGATGGACATGACTTGTCCAGTTTTCAGTCTCATCATAGAACCAAATCTGAACACAGTTGATGCATTGGATGAACTATGAGACTGAAGATGGACATGACTTGTCCAGTTTTCAGTCTCATCATAGAACCAAATCTGAACACAGTTGATGCATTGGATGAACTCAGTACGTATGTATGAGATTGAAGATGGACGGCATGACTTGTCCCGTTTTCAGTCTCATCATAGAACCAAATCTGAACACAGTTGATGAATTGGATGAACTCAGTACGTATGTATGAGATTGAAGATGGACATGACTTGTCCAGTTTTCAGTCTCATCATAGAACCAAATGTTATTATCTGAACACAGTTAGTTTGATGCATTGGATGAACTCTGCATGTAGGTATGAAATCGAAGATGGACTTGACTTGTTCAGTCTTTAATCTCATCATACAGATAAATTATCATATATGTATTTGAATAAACTACTAAGTATGTATGAAGCAATGAGATTGAAAAATTATTGGTCAAAAGTACATCACTATGATCAATTTTTCTGATTCAGTGGCATAACAAGATATTATCAGGGGTTTGGACAAGCAGGAGCAAGACCATTTTGTAAGGGGGGGGGGGGTTGTATTTCAATATCATTATATGGCCGAATGGTAAAATCTGGATATAAACTATGAGAGTCTTAACATCTCCAATTCATGATCGATTATTGCTGAAAAACAGCTCAAACATTACGCTTTTGAAAACCATCTCATTTTTATGCAAATCCTCTTTCTCAACCTCCCCTCTTAACTATCAGATAAGAAATACTTTCTCTATCCCAAGAAGCATAGGGTTAAAACCAGAAGCGTACAACATCAATTAAAAATTAAGCTTCCCATAGGTAATAAAATGTTGTTTTGTGAAGCTTAGAAATTACAAAACATCAATTAAAACTTTAAGTGCCCCTTGTTAGAACATCGCATCAAAACAAACTATTTTTGCTAGAATACTTTTAAAGAATAATTAGAAAAAAATGTTTTTTGATGGAAAATTTAAGTACAGCACTTTACAGAAGTATTTTGGCTAGAAAACTTTTAAAGAATAGTTTTGAAAACAATATTTTGATGGAAAATTGAAGTACAGCACTTTACAGCATTACACTCTTTATCAAATTTATGGCCATATAACCAAATGGCATGTCAACTACTGATCCCCAAATCTTCCCCTTTTAAAAAAATCCAACTTGTCTTGTCTTATTTAATCTATGTTTTGGATGACTTTTTCTTAATCAAATCCTTATTTGTTCAATATATCTCATATGAAAATCATCAGCTCTCTGTTCACACTTTCCAATTATGTCTAACATTACTTAAGCTTACCGTTGCTTTTAAGCTTAATAAATTACTAGTAATTGAACTTTTTCCATCTATATATATTACTATTATATTATATGTCTTCTTATATTTATCTCATCCAATTTCGCTCATCAAAACAGAAATCTCATCCCACTCAATACCTTGCAAAGATTTTATTTCAAAAACTACATGATGAAATATGAAATGACAAATTAAAAACAGGCCAACTCAAGAAAATATGATTACAAAAATCGAACACCAGTAGCAGCCCAACAGCCTTGAGGACAAGGCATGAAATAGGAGACTTTCTCGGGGGCAAGCATTTTTGTACCGTATGCATTTCTCCCGTCATCATCCCCGCCTTAGTCCCCAAAATATATTTGTTCCTCCTCGAGGCCCCTGGCCATTTTGAAATTTCATACAGAAAATACCACAAGGATAATACCCCGTCGTTATTTTGCTTTACTCAACGCTGAGATCCTTTCGGCAGCCTGGCACAGTCACTCATTTGCTCTCGTCTTGATGATGATAGAAACGGAGATGAGGGAGGAAAAAAACAGGGAGTAGAGAAAAGAAAATTACAAGATTTGATTAATAAAATAGAAAGACTAGCGAGCAGCCGATTTAATCCCATTTATGATTATTTCTTGGGCTAACATCCCCTCGCATCGTTGGACTAATATTGATTTAGTATTGAATGTGATATATACTTGGCCCAGATTTGAAAAAAAAAAGTTGCCTGTGTGTTTGATTTTGACAAATTTGAACCGCTGTTGCTGGGGTATTCATATTCAGAGGTATGTGGTTGGAAAATTATTACATTTATTGGCCAGTAAAGGGTTTTTTGTAAGAAAAGTAGAAGGGATTTTTTTATGCGATTGTTATGTAAAATAAAACTGAGATATGTTAGGGAAAATTATTGCATATTGGGCAAACCATGTACAAATAAATAAGTTGATTTTATTTTTTAATTTTTGTTGCCAGCTATTTATTAAAACAAAATATGATGGGAAAATGATTGCATATTTCTGATTAGATTTTAAGATTTTGTATCTCTGTTCTTTTCGTATTGAAATGTGCGCAATCTGGACATTTTGTAACAGAAAATATTGATTTTGAATGTGGATATTTGACATAAATATTACAATTTACCAGTTGTTGTTTGATTTAGAGACAAATGTCATTATCCTTGGACCACATCAAAGTTTAAAACCATCATGCAGCTAAACCACTTCAAACTTTGTAATTACTCAATCTGGTGAATGCAAACAATAAGCATCCATTTGATTTTACGGAAGCTCACGTGTGTCATTACAATTAATTACACATTGCATTTCATCTTTCTTTACATCAATTCTTATCGTCATGGTAACAAGCCCTTAAAACGTTAAATTTACATTCGTCACTTTTTGTTTGTATTGATAAATCCAAGAAGCGATCTGACCAATGTAGATCTTTTGTTTTGCTTTCTAACCCTTTCATTAAAAGCTTTTTTTTTTAATTACACCTCAATTTTCCACGATTCTTACGATGCGATTGTTTATCGGAACAAAACCACAGACATTTTATTCCTCCTCAAAGAATTCAAACAATAGCTTGTCATATGCTTCTTCCGAGATAACAAATAACTACCTTTCAACCACACAGAACGCATCCGATTCCCAAAGGGGTCCTTAAGAATTGTGTACGAGGATGTGCCGACGATACCTGGCTGTATTTCCAACTCATTGTATACAAATTTTGGTAGAAAAACATCAAATTTTACTCAAATTGGGTGCTTTTTACGTAAATTTCCCAAAAATTGCTCTCTATCTACAAAAATTGGGTGCTCTCACCTGTGAAGAAAACCCATCAATCGCTTAACAAAAATCTATAAAAAAAAGCACCCCAAAAGGCAGGCACTTAAATACATACCTCCCCACCCTCCGTATGCCTATGTGAGAACCCCCCAGCATCTGATTATTATAACATGCTATTTATCACTCCGTTGTATAAGTCGCTAATCAAATTACTTAATACAACTTAGCAACAGAAAAGCCAAATATCCATTGATTACCATGACGACCATTTTTATCATTTCAGCTTTTACCGAAGACCTTTGTAACAAAGTACTTCAATTAATCACTTCAAAACGATCAAGTTTTTATCTCACAAACAATACTGATTTTTGTCCATTTATCAAATCAAATCATGGCAGCCATTTTGAAAAATTGACCATATTGTAAAATAGCTTGAAACGATTAAGCTTCATCTTCTGAAGCACGGTCGTGCATGTTGATAATTTGTGCAATGTTCAAGCCAATTAACAACCTTCAGACCTCACCTACAGCATAAGTCTTTTAACGCTCTTCGATCAAAAAAAAATATCGAGAAAAATGTGGTGCCTGCAGCGTGTGTCCCCTTTGCAAAGCATGTATAAAATGTCCAATAAATCATGGGTATTGATTAGCAAAGAGAAGGCTGTATACTTAAAGCAACTCGTGGCATCGCAATAAAAAAGATGTGAAAAATTAGGCCAATCAAATGGATCAAAATGGGTCAAAACGATATCACTCATATGAGACTTTGAAAGCTGCCAAATTAATGCCTTTTTTCAGAGGCCTAAGGGGGCTAAATGTAACTCATTAACCAATTTGATGGTTAGATTTTTCAAGAATACATTAGCCCTGGTTCAGGGCTGTTTAATTTGTAGCATACCGTGTCGTGTATGGTCTGAGTTTCTTCAAAAGCCGTTCGCCCTCGCGGCGCGAACTCACCACTAGGGCGCCTGTAGGTCACTGGGAGGGGAGATCAGAGGACCGATACTAGTTCTAGAATACATACGAGACAATATATGGAAAATTGATAGGTCAAAAATGATCATCTATAAATAATCCTTCAAATGACAAATATGCCTCTTACCATAAACCTAAGGGGTCTCAATGTAACTCATTAACTAATCTTAATGGAAAATGAAGTAGTAACAAACAAACACTTTTTTGAAGCTTAAGAGGACGAATGTAACTTATTAACCCATTTTGGTCTCTTAAATTTTCCACACCGCAAATACGGATGAAATAGTGCATAACGTGAAAATGCGTGCTTTCTCGCATACATGCATAGTACTTAACTCTGAAATTCTAATGACAAAATCTCAGTTTTGTTTGCACAGGAGCAATTATAGCAATGATTTTACATAAAAAAGGGTTTTTCTGTATAGTCTATGTCTGTGTTCAATTACAGTTGAATATCGGAGGAAATGACCATGTTATGTTCCGGTCATGTTTGACATGGATCGGCTGGATTTTGTTTTGGAGTTAATGTGTCCCCATGGAGTAGTTTAAAAGCTATGTATGGAAAAGCTTAAAAGACTAAATACGTCCATTAGCTATGATCTTATGACTAATATGCTAAAACAACATTGGTTAAGATGGATGGACTATTCTACTCATTAACTTAGATGTGATATCAATAGACAAGGTGACATGTGTCATCACCAAAATTAAGGTCTGCCAGCCATACCTGCCTCAACTTTTACCCCAAAAAATCCTTAAAATTACCTGCCAGTGAAAAACAAATAGCTATTTCTGTGGTTTACAAACACAAATTAAGAGATCACATACCTGATTTCCAAAAAAACAAACTTCCGTTTTATAAAATCTTAATCCTTAAAAAAATTGCACCATATGGGTTACAAAACGCAGCACCATTTATCATTAATGAATAATACTGAAACATAAATGACTATTCATAACATTGAGTCTTTTAAAACATTTTCAAAAACAACTAAAAATGAAGTGGACTGCAAAATGGCTTCGACATGCTGTCAACTTTACTCATTTCTACACCATCATAATATTCAAATGTATCAGATGACAGGACGAAACTTCGTAATCCTGTCAAAAAAAAATCGTAATCTGCGTGCTCATCTTCGGTATGACAACCTCCCACACCCATTATGCGACTCGTCTAATGAAAGAAACGCAACAGGGTGTAGGATTACATCCCCTAAAGACCTCAACATGCCAGTTTTTTTGGACCCGATTTAAAATAGATAGACCCCGGGAAGGGGGTACTCAAGTTTGATCTGGGTAGGGATGCAAGTTCCATCATTTTCAAAAGAGTACCCTAAAAAAACAAAGATAAGAGACAAATTGCCAAAAATCAGAATCTGTTTTGTCCGGTTTTCCTTTATAGTTTGTATTTGTTAAGATGTTGCAAAATTATGTCCTTAATAACACAATTTGGAGTAAATTTAAAAGAAATGTAAAGACTTATTCAAATATCAAATATGAAATAGGACTTTTAATATTTCAAAAAGGCTGGTAAAAATACCCATACCCACCATTATACAAAGTGTTACCCAACCCCGGGTAAATAAGGCAGACCCATTTGGTTTAATTACAACTTAGCTACATAAGATAACAGATGGGTCCACTAATCACGGGGCAGATGGAAACAACGGCCGCGAGATTTGTTCTTATTCCGTTAATGATATGTAAATAATCACCGTGGTTTGCCCCAGTGTCACACTTGAGATTGTCAACATTAAGGCGAAAAAAACTTGATGTATTATACTCGTTTACAAAAGCCATTGAATCATATATATGGCTAGTTAGCCTTAGGGTGTAGACTGGGTCAAAGTCTTGTTTGACCAAGACTGGTATATGGCCAAAGGTGGCGATACATAGCAGTAACTGTAACACAACCCTATTGTCTTTTTTTAACAATCTCGTGAGAAATTATCTAATAGCCATCCAATTTTTATACAGATATGTTGATAAAAAGCATTTAAAGGCTCCTATTTGAAGAAAGTTATGAATAAACACAAAAAGTATGTGGATTTTGCTTTAAAATCAGAAAAAAAAATCTTGATTACAAATGACTGAGTAATATTGCTATGCATTTTGCGCAATCCCTGACCTAGCTTGTCCCGAGTCTAATTAGTCTTCATTTACATTCCGTAAACTGCTAATCATGAACAAACTTGTACTTACAAATTACCAAAACCACTATTCTTTGCAATAGAACAACGAGGGAGAAAGCAAGCGTAATATATAAGTGTGAATGAATAAGAATATAAGCACGGTGGTCGCATCGGAGCAAACGCTCGTTTGTTGTCTGTGTTGGGTGGTTTTAATTTCTAGGGATGCTTAATTAACAGTGCAGGCTGTTTTTTACACTTATCTGAATCTAACCCATGTACATAATCAGTGCACAATGTCAATCAGGGCATACATATGCGATTGTCCTCGCTATGACCTCACAAATGGTGCACGATCTGGGGGGGGGGCGGGCTTGCATTCTAAGGTAAATATCATGCTCGTAAATAAAACATGTGAAAGGGTGATTGATGTTTCATGAAGAGGGTGTTAAAAATGTTTTTCGGCTATTTATAAAAAATTAGACATAGGAACATTTTTACTTTACTATACATATGCAATTTTGATATCCTATCGTTGAGTAGGGTTTGATTTATTGCTAAATTTGAGAAATAAAATTGGTACAAAAAAGTCAAATCCTTGTTTATGGTGACTTTTTGAGTTGACCTAAAATCCTGATTTAGGGTTAATTGTGCAATATCCACCTCAAGTACAAGTGGCCCCACGGGGGCAATCTCAACCCAGTATTTAAGCAAATTGCTTTTTATCTAACATGCTCATTTCAATTTTATCTAATCTTGCTTCTTTTATTCTTTCTATCGGCAGAGTTTAATTTGTATCTTATGAAGCGTAAACAGAAAAGGAAATCGGTATTGCGAGGATTAGTATATCTGTGCGGTGGCAGTAATTACATTTGCCATGATTGGACATGACATTTGTTCCTTTTAATATTTAGTTAACCACATGAAAGCTTAATGATGATTGGCTGCATATCTTTAAAAACTTAACTTAGCCATTGTTTAAACCAATAAAAATAAGCATGAGAACTATTTGTCATTTGAACTAACATTATTTATAAGATCTGATGTGATTGGTCAATGAAATTAATGTAAAACATTATAATCCAATCAGATTTGGTAGTATATGATTGCAGAGCTCAATGGGTTAATAGAGCTTTCTTCATTGAGTGGAATTCGTCCTTTTAAATCTTTGTTCGCAAGTCCGTACTCAATTAATATGTTGTCAAGTGTGAATAAGAGTCGTATTAATTCATAAATGATCACATGATTGGAAAATATTACCTCGAAGGAGAAGTAATTA
>JXSR01S035659.1:15307-27649 GCA_000969725.1 Ophiothrix spiculata
ATTTTCAGGATTCGTAATCTTAGGGGTGCATACTTTTGCACAACCCATTAAATTAGGGTTGGTGGTGGAGAATAAAGAAAGAACTTGTTGTTTGGCTTAAGCACCTTTCACACTTCTTGTCGGGAGCAGAAGACCAACCAGAATATTGTCTCCATGATAGTCTAATAGCATGAACCAACCCATTGTTTCACTTGCGCTATCTGGGTATACATTCCAATACGAGACCTGGTGAGACAACAGGTAGTCATGATTCACCTGTTTGGGGCAGTTTAATACAGATACCTCCTGATGGATGGGTCCTGACCTTGAAATATGATATCAATTTGTTGTCTCATCTGCTGAGCCTAATGATACATGTAGACTTAAACTTTGATCATACTGTAAGTCAGATCCAGAGTAAAGTGAAAAAGAACAGGTATACTATGAGTTTCTATGAATCAATTTACAGTTAGTTCCTTGTGCAGAGGAATAATTCTAAGCACCCTTTCACTTTAGGCTTGGTGTCCAAAGACATTCGCTCGCCCTACCAAGAAAACATCGCTCCAACCGGAAGCAACATTCGCTTAACAAATTTCATGACATTTGTTACACTTCAGATTGAATTGGAGCAAAGATCATCCAAATATTCTTGGGTTTGTTTATTAAATAATCTCAGCAATACAACATGTGTGAGTGACATTCGCTTTCATCAACTGAAACGATGAGAGCGACATTCGCTCTCCGTTTAGGCGAATAAGTCAGAGTGAATATCAAGAGCGAATGTCACTTTGCTGAGCGAAAGTCTTTGGAACCAAGCCTTAGCACCCCAATGCTCCATAAATTCAGGGCCTTCCACACTGTAAGCAAACACCTTACTGATCGAGTTAACTTGACTACTATAGAGTAAGGTTAGCTCTGGGGTTGCTTCTACAACTAATATCAACTCAGCTAAACATCAAATGATGGAATCCACACTTTCAATTATTTCATTTGTTTGTTAAATGAACTTTACATTATATGTTATCTGTCAATTTCACCATCATTTACCATTTACAATGATAAAGGATATAAGGTTTAGACAGGATTGTAATAGTTAAACAACATTGTATCCTCAAGGCACCGTACTGAGTCATTTTATCTGAAGAGGTCCATGCAGATTTTCAACTTTTTGTGACCCATAATAAATTTCTTATATTTATTTACTCACATGGTATGGATTTAAACATGCCCTGTCATTAAATTAAGGAAAGAAAATCTCTGAATCATCAAGCTAAAGAAAGATTTTCATATTGATTTAGGTATTCAAACATGCTACAGAGTTGTTCATCGCTAATCAACAACGATGCATCCATGCGTCTGCGTATTTTTTTATCGCGCGAGGGTGGCTTTAGCCACCCGAGTGTGATAAAAAATACGCCGACGCATACTCAAGTTCCCGACGCGCGATGAACTGTGCGCCGATTTATGTGCACTGCGTAAACGCACCTCCGTGTACGCTGTGTCGTGCATGACGCGCTTATTTGAATATCAACTGTGGATTCATCACTAATCAACAACGGCGCGCTCCTGTATAAGAAGATACGGTGAGTTGTTGAAAAAATAAATCAACAATAGCAAGAAAGGATATGAAATTTTGTCATTCCCTTGATGCGATGTCTCCACAGAAACAAAAAGTTAAATAAACTAAATCATTTCTTGTTGCGGTTCAAGTTTGGTTGCCAACAGTGACTCAGTCCTCAAATGTCCATATTTTCTTAAACTTGGCAAATAAAGACATCAATGTAATTTGACATATCTGACAGGTCATTAAAATGCAAGGCCTGCTTTTGCGGAGGTTGACTTTTTCCTTGTTGCAAATATTGTCAGGATATTTGCAATTATTAATGAAAGGGTTGTGTTCAAGATAAAAATCAATTACATATGATGTTGGTACATGAGGAGGAGGTTGTCAGAATTATTTAAGAGGAACTTCCAGGTATTTTGATAAAACATCAAAGAGAAAAAATGTCAATTTCTGTTATAATAATAACTGATTTTGCTGCTTTCAGTGTATGGGGGAATATATGCATATATTTACTGACATACGGTAGAAAAGATAGGCATTTTAAATATCAAGAAGATGTGTTGAGTTTCAGATATGCATTTATGTTATGCATTATCCTCTTGCAAGAATAAACTTGTTGGTAAATCTGAAATAATATAGGCACTATTGAGTTTAAACCCCTCTTCAATTAATAAATGGATAAGATATAAAACCACAAGAAGTCAGATGTATTATAAAATGATGAAATCACTTACAGAGCCTGTAAGTTTTCACAGTTTCAAATATCTCTGAAGCAAGTGATTGCTTTAATATGGCAACAGCCTGGATAATGCATAATGTATTACCCATCAAATCATGTTCAATCAGAGCATTCCTTCTGAGAAGACATGCTAGAGGCTACTTTATACCATCATGCTGACTAGCTATGAGCACAACACTTTGCCTAGTATTAGCAAGTAAGCAAGTGATGTTGCTATGTGCAGAACTGGGCTGGGCTACATGTAGCTTTTCAAGAAACCTGACTCATATAATGATGTCTGACTGTGCCCTGAGGCCCTGCTAGCTGATATTCCTTCTGCATCAAACCGACATCCACTAGCAAAATAATGCCAGCACACACAGTACCAGTTACAGTAGATTAGATGCGAAATGGCTAGGTTTTTTTTTGTTTAATTCATAGTGAAGTATCCATTACACAGATCAGTTTCTACCCCAGTTGTTAGCTAAGAAATACAAAACCAGCTATTTGTGTACTCCCTATTGATTCCACCTGAGGCTTGAAGTTTTTCATACACTCAAATAGCAGGTGTATATGTATAAAATAGTGTACAGCAAACAGCAGGGTGTACAGTTCTGGGAAATTTCAAGTAGGAATTAGGAAACATAAAACGATCTAAACCAGCAGCAACAGACATCGCTGTCAATTGATGCTAGCAGCATATAGATCTATAAGGCATTGTTTATATAGCTTTCTTCTGAAGATAGTAAGTTATTAACTAACTGTGACTTTCAGTAAACAGTGAGTGTTTTTTGGTTTTATGGAACTTAATATATCTCAAGTTTAAGATGCAAGAATCAAATAGATTATTGGTTTCCCTTGTGTTATGATGTTTTGTTTAGTTTCACCTCTTTCTTGTAATGAAATTAGATACTTTTCCATCTTGCCTTATGATCATTATTATCTACAACTGATGATTGTTATTCAGTCCAAATTATTTAATAGTGGAGCAACAATCATCAGTTGTAGATAATGATGAAGGCTTTAGTGCTATTTCTTATAAAACTGCTTCTATAGAACATTTTAGTCAATAGTAAAATGTACTAAGCATAAGCTTGATTTCAGATTTTGCAAAATATGGTCCTGTAACTTTAAAAGTATTTTAATTTTTCCAGAATTTTGAAAGATCATACCTGGGGTTCTTTTCTACATTGAATGCTTTAATTGAAATTTTTAAAAATATATCAGTGATTGCAGTGATTTACATTTTAAATTTGACACAATATTGTCAGGAAGTTCTAAAAATCAAATGTTTCTTATTTAATTTTTTGTGTTTATCATCCTCTACAACAATTATATTTAAAAAAAAAATTTTTGTTGATGTACATATGTTGTAATCATAGAACAGAAATGGTTGCATTTTAAGATTTTAAAATAAGAAAATGTTTTTAAATTATCATAACCCTGCATTTGGTTTTGTTAAATCAGCTCCCACTGTCACATGTCTCAAGAAAAACAAATTCTTGTTACATCTGTCTTTCCCCACGCTACTTTTGCATAAAAAAGTGTTTCTCACCAGCTCATTATTTGTTTGCAAATGGGTCTATAAACACATCAAGCAGCAAGCTGAATTCAATGCAGAGCATGTTTCAGACCATATAGTGTGTCAAGCAATATACAAACAGCATGAGAAAGATGATAACAGTTATAAAAGGCACACAGTGGTAATGCATGTTAATCCTTTCTCCATGTAACTTGACTTTCTTACTTATCACTCAAATGATCAACTTTCAAAGATTTTTGTGACAAATATTCATCTTTATTTCTTGTTTGCATCAAAAGGAAAACATGACAGGAATATTAAAGGAGGTCAGAGCCTCATAATCCCTAAAAATTGTTTTTATCTTAACTTAAAAACTAATAAAGTAAACTACATAAATTATTTATTAATAATTATTAAGAGTTATTATGCTTTCTCCCTTTTTTTTTTTACTTTTTGACAAAAATCTTCCAAAATAAGTAAAAATCATCTTAATTGATAGGTCTACGGAGTGCTGTCTCAAATTTTTAATTAACTAAGCTTTCACAAAAATAGTCAAAAAGTGCAAAAAAATGTCAAACAAATCATGATTTTTTGAAGGAAAAAAAAATGAATTTTGACCTATTCAGACCAACATTTTCAAAACTAGGGGATGAAACAAAACATTGAGAAAACATTCCCTAGAATCATCGATATAGATGACTTGTACCTGTTTTTGAACATTTTGGCCGAATAATATATTTCTAGTCTTGTTCAAAAGTTTTTGGCAAAATAACTCATTTTTGGTGAGTTACTAAAAAGTGAATTCTTATATTAAGAATCTGATGCTATAAATAGATTCCTTGTGAAATTTCCTTTCTAAAAATGTATACTTTTATATAGTTTACTACTATTTAAATTCAATCAAGATAAATTTTCAGAAATCGTGAGGCTGTCACCTCTCTTAAATGTAAGATGTAGTGAAGAACTGGTTAGTAAAGAATTTTTCAAGCATATGGACAGATGTACACAAAGGGTTGATAGACTTGTTTGCATATAAACAATGTATAATGTATTAACTAGCCCAGATTCTATGTTCTCTCTTCCAAGGTATAATTTCTTCCCAAGTTGCTTCAGAATCTGTAAGATTTTTAAAGTTTAAATTTATGGTTATTAATGACCATAATACCTTTACACCATCTTTTAATTCGATCGTTGTTTAAAATCGGATATTTTCAGCATAGATTTATATATCAATTAAGTTATCTTTTTAAACAAGATGAATCATATCAGAATAATGCCTTGCGCCTTGAATTTGATGACAGAGTAATTTGGTTTGCAAGAACTTCAGTGGGAAGTTTGAAGGCAAGTTACTTTATGCCAGCTTTCATACTTGATCTAGTTAAGAAAGCTAAACAAATTCAAGGTCATCTTAGAACTCATTGAACCTCATCTATTGCCAAAATCTCACTCACACTATCATCCATATAACACAGGAGGCCTCTACGGCTTTTCCGTTTTACACAAGAATCATCTCTACTGAAGAAAACTGAAAAAAACACCGTCAAGTTTGGCAACTCAGGTTGCATCATTCAAGCCAACTTACCCTATGGCCCCAAGTATCTTATCTCCATCAGCAGTCATTTTGCAAAGCATCAAGATAATTTTCAGAAGGCATGGTGCATTCATGAGCTCCATTTACCTGATACCAGTGTTTCTGTCTTGCATACATCCGCTGTAATTTGCACAAGGTTCCTAAAGGTGCACTGCCTTCTCGAATGACAGGTAGACAACTATTAAGAGAGAGAACAATCCTTCATGATACTTTCCCTCAAGGTATTGGCATCTTGAACACAACTAGGCTCCCAAATAGTGTCAATCATTGGAGCAGTTTCTATTGTGCACTTGGGAGGCAGTTGTGTGTCTTGCTCTATAAAAGAATTTGAATTGTTTGGAATTTTGTGTTTGATTGTGTTACCTTAGTATGTTTTGAATTTTTTAAAAGAGTAGCAAATGTTGATGTTGCCCAAAGGTAAAAGTGAATGTGTTATTTTTCACCTTTTCTCACACCCACCCACTTCAATCACCACACAGTTGTTGGTAAAAATAGCAACCGATGGACAGTGAGTCCTTGTCCTAGGGCCCAGCTTGCCCATCTAAAGGTATTGAATTTCTAACCCGAGGCCTTGTGTGCCCTTCCTAGGCCTTGTGTGCCCTTGAAGCTGGTTAAAGGTGGTATTTAGTTGCATGTTTTGAATTTTATAAGGAAATTGTAGTATATTTAGAATTGCATTTTTTTTAATTGATCGAAGTAGAACTGTGAGGGTGGCATGAGAAATGAAATTGATGCTAGGAAGATGAACCTACCTCAGTTTCAACTTCCTGTGGCCCCTTCTTCAACGTTCACCATAACTGACTTTTGAACAAGTAAAATGAATTCACATCAAGCAAGTTATATGTAGGGAATAGTTATGAAATGAAATCAGATGATATGCAAGCTGCAATCACATTAAAAACTTACATTAGTTCATTCAACATATAATTTGGCATGCCACTACGTGGTCTTTTTCCTTCAAACATATGTTGAAATCATTTATAGTACATAAATGATTCAAGTTAGCTGATATCCTATCTGCATGATTACAAGGGACATTAAATCACCTTATAAATCAAATAAATCCACCAGACTTAAATATCTGCAGACTGTTTTTACATCCAAGTAGTCATATATTCTATGCAAGACCTATTTTTGTGCTTGCGCTTGTATAGGTACATACTAAGTTAGTAATACTAACAATCTAACAGCATCACACATGAAAACATAGTTAGCCAGCATGGTTATATTCAGGTTATATTAGATGGGAGGAAAAATGTTATATTGACCAAGAATGAATTTTCATACTGCTTCTTGCTTAAAGTTGAACCATTTCAAAGTGTGCCATAATTTTAATTACCAAATGCAATAGGATATCTGCATCTGACAGTACAGCCTGTGTACCCTCTCTTTTAAAACAACATTTAGCCATATTTGGGGTCTCCACACGGGCAAAGCAATCTACTTCTCACATCAAGATGCATCCAGATTAAACTGGACTTGAGCAAACGATCACACTAGGGTAAGTGACTGCATGTCAATATGCGCAACTGGAGTAAAGATAGATTGACGCCCAACCGTGTAAACACAATCTGTGCTTCAGAAATGCACATTCATGTAGATGCATCTAGATTTGACACTCCCGTGTAGAGAGCCCCATTGTGGGCTTTTTATTTGGGATCAGGGTAGCTTGACAAGCTTGTGTGTTGTGTCTATTTACAACACTTGACCATTCGTTGGGCCTTGGGTTCATGTAGAACTACTAAGGAGACTTTTTCTATATTGACATTACCATGATGAATTATATGAAGACTTGTCATGCTTTTCAATAGCCAATTTTCAGTGAAGGAAGATAAAGGGGATCCTACAAGCCAGACTACATGTAAAGTCCATGCCATCTCCTAGTTACTTATCTAAGATTTGACTTCAGGATGCATTGGCTAGCTGTCTCCATTTCGTATCACTATACATCACTGAAACAATTGCCAATTACAAAATCTACAAAAAGGAAAGAACAGTAAATTGAGAACGAAACAAAAAACCAAGCAATGGTCTTGTTGACTGTAAATGAATACCACCATAGAGATTGAAAACGCTGCATTATTCATCTTGAGACGACTGATATTACAGACGATAGATATAAGGTCCGTGGAAAAAGCAGATGTATCGACTACATGATATGTAATGAAAGCTTAATTATCACGAGCACAACTGACACAAGAAACCTAATTTGGATTTGGGAAAGTGAGATGATCTGGGTTGTAGTAAGCTGTGTCAAAATAGTTTACCAGGTGGGTTTACTTGTTTGTTGCAATGTCATGTTTGATATATGACTTTGGTATGGTTTTTTTGTTCTCAATTTTTTAATTTTTTTTATCAAAGTTGTGTCTGGGAGGGCATAATTTTTTGTGTGGCAGAATTGATGGGATAAACGTTGTCTTTATTATGTCGCAAAAATACCAAAACATGAGTTATTGCCCTTTTTGGGAATATGAATAGTATTTGTTTCAGCAGCATCTTTTGTAACTTACAAGGTTGTGAGAGTTCAGATTTTAATCTGATTTCAGATTTTTTCATGCCTTCAAAAAGAGTCATAATTTCAGCTCTTTTTTTTGGTTATTTTCAGCCTGTTTTGGCATTTTGTCACTATTTTCAGATTATGTCAGATTTTTCAGATGTTTTTTTCAAACATCCACTCACAGCTCTAAACTTAGACTGAGACATTTTCCCCACGATTACCATTTTGAAGAAATACTAGAGGTACAATAACTCACCCCCTTTAGGGACAAATAAGGTTATGGCCATGGTTTACATGATGATCAAACATGATACTATGAAAAGTGCATTTAGCAGGTATAGTTTAAAAAAATTCATATATCATGATGACGCGTCAACCAGATGTGGATTCACGCACCTACGCATATATCTATGCGTACTACCAAGTTGCATGTTAACGCGTATGCACAAGCCGTTTGTGAGGCGCACAAACACATGGACTTGAATGTACATTGGATGTATATTCCAGGAATCTACATGGAAGTACATTCCAAGCTCTCATGTAGTTTGCCCCATTGTCGAAATATGCTTTCATCATGCTTTAGGGAAGTAATGTATTCCAAGTTTATCAACTTTCATAGCTGCAAAAATCACTTGAGGGGATATTCATCTATATTCAGTTTTTAACTCTACTTGGGTGCACTTCATCAAAGTGACCTTTATGAATTCAATTCAGTCATTTACTTTTTCCTACTACTCTATCAAAACTGAAACCATTACACTGGCCTAGATAAAAGAGTTTACAGTTGGAACAACCCTGGAAATTTAAGTCAGTAACAGCATCTGTAATCTCCACTCTGTCGTAAAATGTCACTCTGGACATATCAAACATATTGAATGTCATTGTACATAGCGCTTTATCTCAAGTTTCAAGCTTGCATCAGAAATATGTTTTTGTGGCCTCAAATACAAGCGTACATTTAATAGACCAGCTGGAATTCTATATGCCTATGCACTTCAGATTACAATTTTTGATTCCTTTTTGAAATGAAAAACAAGTTCTAGCATGGCATTGCATATAGTCATCAATCATTTAGCCATGCCAGTCCATTGTTGCGTAGGATTTGGTGTCCATCATGAAATACTGCAGTGCTTGATCAAATTGGCTGTTTACTATGCTGGTCAGTATTTGTGAGCTTAAGTGTCCTGTTCTTAAATTACATGTCCAGTCTTGAGCAAGTTGCATGCTGCTTGCAGTATTTTGCTCAAAAATATAGACTAAAAAGATGAATTGAGTTTGCAGTATCTTATAGTAATAGTTCTGATGAGAATAATTATTATTATCCCAAAATGATAATTCAGATTTTTGCTCCAGAGTGAATGATAAAAATTTATATCTCTTAACATAAGGTGTCATCTCATTATAAAAAAGTCATAGTAAATGTTACCTTTAGATTAAAAACAAACCAAAAATAAAGGTTTTTGAACATCTGGCACTGAAATCATTGGCTGGAGAAATGTGAAATGAGTTTTGTTTTGTAATTGAACCAACCTAGTTTTTTTTTTTTTTTTTGACGGCCTACAATCAAGAATCATTTTAGAATTTATACGTAAATAAAATAGATATGAGTAGATACAACAATAATATTTGGTAAAATTTTTGCTTGATTATAGAAAAACTGAAATTTAATATCAATTAAAATTTGATTATGATTTGCATTACACTGTGGTCAGCTAAAATAAAAATAAAAATGCAGTCTCACTCAAATTAGTTTGAGTTTCTGACATAATTTTACAAGAGGAAATTAAGCCTTTCATCTATCTAACTATCTGCCAACGCTTTATAATTTAAAATTGGACACTTTTTGAATACATAAAGAGAACTAGATTAATAACCTGTACATTTACAGCTCTCTATGAAATTTTCATATTGACATTTAAATATCTGGGTGTGGGCTCAGTTTTGAGTTATCTTCAGGACCAACTTCATGCACTTGGGAATCTTGTGCTGTACAAGATAACATTATCTAAGAGGGGTGCCAGTGGGTTTATGATGTGATCTTCCTCAGGCAAGTGGGTTGAGTATGCATCATCAAAACAAATATAAACAAACATGATATATGACACATTCTGCAAAAAGTGCTTCTTGTTGGTTTGACTTGTAGCCCTTTTGCAAGAATATATCCCAAATTTTAATTTACAGAATATTTTTGATGTTTAAAATTAAGATATTTTGGCTATGATTGTGTTTTGAAAACCAAACAACTTTTGAATAATCAATTAGTATAGTCAATTATTCACAATAATCATCAATTCATCTCCTCCGAAATACACACGTTACGAATGTGTGTTTCCTCCCCCCCCCCACTCCGGATTCGACCCTTGTGCCTACCAAATCCCTGTCCAATCACCATTACGTAAAGGTACTGCCCCTGGCAGTGATTTCTTGATCATAGCTATCTCTGATCTATGATGTATTTGGACTTATTGATTTTGATTATGTGGAATGGGATTTTGTGAGGTTCGGTGGTGTTATGGTTAGTTCATAGTCCATCCACTACATGAGTACATCCACAACTTGAGTGGACAATAAGTAAAAATGCAGTAGAAACTCATTATAACAAAATCTGATAAGAAAAGCCCTGTTATAAAATAGTAATTTTCCTGTACCATTTTACTAATTTCTTTTGTTTTTATTGTTTTAAAAACCCTGATATAATGAAATTTTTGATATAAAGAAGTTATTTTCTGTCCCCAGCAACTTAATTATGAGTTTCTACTGTATTTTCAAGTGTTGTAATTATTGTACTGGTAATTAGATTATTAGTGACACATGTGGCTGGAAAAAGCTTCATGTTATACCAACAAGAAATCTTTCTTATATGAGCATACTACATGACTGGTTTCATCGAAACATGCTATCAATATACCACACTATTCATCAGAGCTGAAGAAGGCTGAAAATGTAATGTTTTCAAGGTATGTTTAGTTGTTAGCTAGGGTATAGAGTTTTATAATGGATAGAATCCATGTCCAGTTCCCGGTAAAGGACTTAAAGTCTTTCTGGTCATGAAATATCTTTAAACAGAAATCATTGTATGCATATTATTGGCACGGTATGCTGGGATATAGAAGTTTATAATTGGGATATTCCATGTTCAGTTCCTTGTAAAGGGCTCATAGATTTTTCTAGTCTTGACCATGACAAAAATATCAGGTTGCATAACAGCATTATCCTAACTTACCAATCATACATTTTCAGGATTCGTAAACTTAAGGGTGCATAGTACTTTTGCACATCAAATTAGGGTTGGTGGTGGTGAATAAAGAAACAACTTATTTTTTAGCTTACACACCTTGTCGGGAGCAGAAGACTAACCAGAAAATTGTCTCCATGATAGTCTAATAGTGAAGGATAGCTGTATGAACCAACCAATTGTTTCACTTGCTCTACCTGGGTCTACATTCCAGTGTGAAACCTGGTGAGACAACAGGTAGTCATGATTCACCTGTTTGTGGCAGATACCTCCTGATGGATGGGTCCTGACCTTGAAATATGATATCAATTTGACTCATCTGCTGTACATGAAGTATATATGTAGTCTTAAACCTTGATCATACTGTAAGTCAGCTCCAGAGTAAAGTGAAAAAAGAACAGTTTTGCATGAGTTTCTATGAATCAATTAGCAGTTAGTTCCTTGTGCAGAGGAATAATTCTAAGCACCCTTTCACTTTAGGCTTGGTGTCCAAAGACATTCACTGGCCCTACCAAGAAAACATCGCTCCAACCGAAAGCGACATTCGCTTAACAAATTTAATGACATTTGCTACACTTCAGATTGAATTGGAGCAAAGATCGCTCCAAATATTCTTGGGTTTGTTTATTAAATAATCTCAGCAATACAACAAGTATGAGTGACATTCGCTTTCATCAACTGAAAAAATGAGAGCGACATTCGCTCTCCGTTTAGGCGAATAGGTCAGAGCGAATATCAAGAGCGAATGTCACTTGGCCGAGCGAACGTCTTTGGAACCAAGCCTTAGCACCCCAATGCTCCATAAATTCAGGGCCTTCCACACTGTAAACAAACACCTAACTGATCGAGCTAACTTGACCACTATAAAGTAAGGTTAGCTCTGGGTTGAATCTACAACTTATATCAACAAGGATCTAAAATTTAGACAGGATTGTAAAAGTTAAACAACATTGTATCCTCAAGGCACCTTACTTATTGAGTCATTTTATCTGAAGAGGTCCATGCAGATTTTCAACTTTTTGTAACCCATAATAAATTTCTTATATTTACTCACATGGTATGGATTTAAATACGCCCTGTCATTAAATAAAGGAAAGAAAATATCTGATTCATCAAGCTAAAGAAAGATTTTCATTTTGATAAAATAAATCAACAATAGCAAGAAAGGATATGAAATTTTCTCCACTACAAACAAAAAGTTAAATAAACTAAATCATTTCTTGTTGCGGTTCAAGT
>JXSR01S035663.1:2636-12811 GCA_000969725.1 Ophiothrix spiculata
TTAAATTATATCTAGGAGCTTTGTTTGTTATTTTATCTGGTAAATCCATCTGAGGTACAAATTTAGGATTAATGAAATAGTCACATCACCATCTTGATATTGTAAATTAGTTCTCTCTCAATTTGAGCCATTTGTGTGTAAATTTTTGCATTTTTGGGGGGATTTTACTATACTTTTAAAGGGGAATGTAAAAATCTGGAAAATGTATTAACGCTTGTGACCACCTTAAGTGACACTTATAATCCTGATAATTGGGAAACACACTTTTGGGGATTAAGCACCATTGGATATATCTGTGTATTCTTATTGTATTGCTTGAAAGCTACCCACTGAGAGGAAACCTTGAGACCAAGACTGTGTTTATATTTACTTGTCATATCTAATTAGCTACAGTCAGTTTTACTTGGTGGTTTACAAGTTTAACTGTTAAACTTTCTTGGCCTTTAAGCTTTATTTAGAGCATCCCATTAGTTTTTAATTCTAGGTTGAATCTAGGCTAGTCCCTTTAAGTTCACATTTCTTTCTTTTTTACAAATCTATTCAAAACCAAGATTTTCATCTCTTTAATAATAATGAACTATTGACATATTATATGATGCGACAGTCAAAATATTGCAAGTTATTCATACTCACTGAATTAATAAATATGGCAAATATTTAAAATATATTCCAAATGTCTGGATTTTTGAAAGCAAAATTAAAGTGCAATCATTCATTTTGAGGTGAATTAAATGTAAATATAATGTATTTATTGCTAAGCTGTTCATTATCTGTAAACTAACAATTGAATACACCAGAATAAGAACATACCAACTCCAATAACTCCCTTCTATTAATTGTATTTATTAAATACAAATGCATAACAATTTCTGAAAATGCTTTCACATCACTAAAATAGCATTTCCATGTCAATATCCTAAATTATATTGTTACATTTAACCTTGTAGTTGACTTGTTTAGACATTGTTAGATAATTGTTATAGTACATTGTTGCTATATTCAAACAGCCATTACTAGAACATCCCAACTCCATGAGCTCCCCTCTGCAACTATATGCTAGGAAAATTATCTAACAATGTCTAACAAAGTCAACTACAAATGTGACACTATGATTGGGATAAAGACATGCAAATGCTTTCTTGTGATTTGAAAGCATTTTCAGAGATTTATATGCATTTATATTTTACATAACTTAACAGAAGGCAGCTCATGGAGTTGGGATGGTCTTATTCTGGCGTATTCAATTGCTAATATTCATGTCAATGAACTCTACACAGGCAACGGCTTATATCCCCTATAGGGGTACTACTTGTATTTAGAGGAAGAAATCTGCAATGCTTGAATATGGCTCTCCCTCGAAATCCTGTAGGCTTCCCAGCATTTTAAGAAAACTAAATTCCCTGATATTTCCCTGATGAGGCATCTAAATTCCAAGATCATTTTTTTAATGAAAAAATTCAAAAATGGATTACTTTTCCAATTCTACGACCATGCATATGAACCAAATACAGAGATCCGACACACTGGTGGAAAAAAAAGTCTTTACTGACTACTGTGAGTTTTGGACCAATCCAAATTCCCTGACTGGAAAAAAGTAAGATAATTATCCCTGCACTGAAAACGTTAATTAGTCAAAAAAACATGTCTTATTTGACAAATTAAACATTAGTCGTGCAAGTGTTGAAAAACAATTTTTGATGTTTGGTGTTTAAAAAATAGTTTTCATCTCTAAATATTCAATTTGTAATCAGTAAATCATTAGTTTATTGATAAATGATAAATTAAATGACTAATTAGTGAATATCAAATGCGTCTTTAATTAGTCAATTGACTAACTGAATGACGCAGGACTAACTGTATTTACTCAAAATTACTAATATAATCATGATTTGTCATCGCAACGGACTAATTAATGGTAAATATCTATCTGAAATTAGTAATTTAATTCGTCATTCAGTTAGTCCTGCGTTATTCAGTTACTCAATTGACTAATAAAAGACGTATTTGATATTTACTTATTAGTCATGTTATTAATCATTTATCAATTAACTAATAATTACCAAATTACAAATTGAATATTTAGAGATGGAAACTATTTTTTAAACATCAAAGATTATTTTTCAACATTTCAAAAACATTTGCAGCATTTTTTCATGAATTATGAAAAAATCACACTGCATGACTAATTTTTAATTAGTCAAATAAGACATGGTTTTTGTTTTACTAATTAACGTTTTCAGTGTGATGGCTGGGAACCCTGCAGGATATTTTAGTAGCCATCAAATGACCCCTGGGGGTGGGGGTTGGGGGTTAGGATTGTCAAATTAAGCATTTTTACTAGATATCAAAGCTACTCTACACAATCAATATATATCCAAAAAGAAACAATTCAATCAAAAATTCATCACAGGCATAGACACAAAATATCTATACAATATTTGAAACTAGAACAATGTCACACAATTTTCGATGTCCAGAGGAAAAAATAATAATTGTTTCCAATATTCAACAAATTCAAGGACAACTGGAAGGATGCAGTAAGCCATGCAGTTCCTTTAAAAGGAAACAAAACAAAAATCAGGTATAAGGGTATGATTTTCAAGTTGCCTCGATATTGCTGCGTTGTCACAGGTATGCAATTCCTGCCCAACAAAATTGGACACAGCAAAATTTGTTTTGGCCGCTACTTTGAAACGGTTTGTCTGATTTTTATAAAAAAAAATTTGTTGTAGTTCTTTTGAAGTACTTTACCTGTGACCAGAGTTTCAACGTAAAATGCCTTTGCAAAAGTGCTAATACTCTAAATATATTTTGCCATTGATAATTCTTCAATATATCTACTCATTTCAAGTAATGCCACCACTTTCGCACGTTGCATCAGAAAGTTTCTTATTTCACAATACCAGAATGGGCACTTTGGACACGAGTCATACATATTCCAAATAGAGATTGCCATGCACTGATAATTCTCAAATACAACTACTCTTTTCATCAAATTTTCACACATATCTTTGACCTAATTTCACTTATCGCACCAGTCTTTCTGATGTCACTCTCCTAGAAAGAATGAAGATTTTTTTCAATCCAAATTTTCCTTAAAATTTAATTTGTTTGTGGATTGTAGGCTTACTGCATTATGGATCGTATTTGATATTTTGATCTCTTTTTAAAAAAAAATCTAATACCCTTGAACATACGCGCCGTGGGTACAGAGCTGTAATCTGTAGCTAGGCGCTTCTACAAACTCTAACCTCCACATCCATTCTCACCCACCAAACCCCACCTACCATAATATATCTGGGTTAATTCAACAAATGTTGACAAATATTGCTAGCTATTCTATTTTTGGACTAGCAAACCTTTGGACTGATGAACCTTTGAACTAGCGAGCTATGTCAGTTTCCTTCTTTCCTAGTAATCAACAGTATATATCTATTGCCCTCCTTTGTAGTACCGGTACTTTCAGTCACTATACACCAAAACAATTAGATTTTGATCACGTTGAGGGCAGCATAACATTTCACACCATGAACCAGTTGATGGTGGACATGCTTGTTTAATAGTCATTTACCTTTTTTTCTGACTATTTTATTGGACACATGTCGAGGGTTGAGATTTTGCATGGGCAACAATCCCTATAGCAATATATCACAAGACCTAATGAGTCTTTCCAGACGAATTTATACACATATGTGATAGATCAATGTCACCTTGAGGTGGTTAAGCTGCAATACATAAACTATTTAAAAAATATAATTAATCTGTGACATATTGACACATTGATAAGCCTGTAACAAACAGGATTTGCACATTCTATTATTTATTAGAACCCCTCCCCGCACAACATTATAATATATTGACACAATAATAAGTCTGTGATAAACAGGATTTGCCCATCCTATTATTGATTGGAAAGAGTGAGTTTTGCAAAACTTGATGCTTGGGACTAAGAGAGTTTTGAAAAAAATCAGTATATTCTCATGCTTGAGGAATGGCGACTGATTATTTTTTTGAGAATAGGCAAAGTTGATAAAGACTCCCAAAAAAGTATCGCCTCGTCTCGGAAAAATGGCTCGTGCGCCAATACGGTACTCGCAAACGTAATTTGAAGATATTGAGAACAAGCGCTGAAATTTCAGCTTTCATTTGACACCCTATTTCTGATAATTGACTGAGAAACACTGAAGTTATGAACATTTAAAGCCCTCGAGGTCAAATTTTAAAAGTTGCTAATTTCATTTTTTGCACTGTACAAATCAGTGGCGCAGACCTAAGGATTAAGATGAGGTGAGTTTGGTCAATGAAGCTTGCGTTTTTTCCAAACCATATGTCATTGGCTCTTACCATCATCCATGAAGATATTGGTTTTTTTTTTTCATCTTATTAATGATGAGAAACAATATAAAACTTCAGATTCAACTGGTAAGCATTACTAGCCTTAAAAACATCGCGCACCGTTATTCGTCCTCTGTGTGGTACCTGCGCCATGTCTTTAATGCCAGTAATGACTAGCAATTGAATGTCGTTTCTCTCGTTTTATGTCGTTTTTTCATTATTTATAACAATGAATTAATGAAAAATTATGAAAAACCCATATCTTGATCAATGTTGATGGATAATGCTTAGATACCAATGGTCGCATGTTCCAGTGACTAAACTTACCTCATTATTATCCTTACTCTTGCGTTACTGGTTTGTACAGTGCGAAAAATGAAATTAGCAACTTTTAAAAATCGAACTTGAGGGTTTTAAAAATTCATAACTTCAATGTTTCTCAACCAATTGTCAAAAATAAGGTGTCAAATGAAAGCTGAAAATTCAGCGCTTGTTCTCAGTATCTTCAAATTACGTTTGCGAGTACCATATTGGCGCACGAGCTATTTTTTCGAGACGAGGCGATACTTTTTTGGGAGTCTTTATGTAGTACTCACGATTAACACCATTCCTATGAGCTTGGTTTAATTTCGACCAAAAGTGGACTAAGTGAGTTTAGGAAAAACATTTCTCAATTGTGGTCTGAAATACTGATAATTAGATGATAAATTTAGAAGCGCCGTAGTGTAGTGGTGAGCGATCTCGCCTAGCATACACTGGGTCCAGGTTCGATTCCCGGTAAGGGCACTTGCCGGAATGGAATCTTTGCTTAGAGGATTATCTGACTTGACGAGAGCATTGGTCTAGATATTCTAAATCTACTCCGCTCTTCACAAGAAGTATTTAGAGTTGGGTAAATGTTTGATGAGAGATTGATGTCCTTCTGAGGGGACGTAAAGCCATCAGTCACATGTACAAACGAGTAAGGCGTTGGAGCACAATTTGGCCACAACTTTGTGCGGCCGGACGCAACCTGGCCACAGCATTAATTTTCCAAATTGGCGACCGTAGGTTTGATTGTTCACCCCAAGATTATTGAAAAATATTCATTACATGTTTTGAAATTATTTAAAGGTGCATAATCAAGCCTACGGTCGCCATCTTGGAAAATTAAGGCTGTGGCTAGGTTGCAACTGGCCTTACAAAGTTGTGCCCCAGTGCCTAATTGATATACATGTAATTATAGTTTGTGCCTGGATACCTGACCTTATTTCCAGCGGGATATCCAGTTACACAATCATATTGGGCATCTTATGAATGCAGATTTCATCAGCCTTTTATATTAACAAGAAAAAAGTTTCAAAAAATATATACACACCAAGGAATTTAAATATGGGAATCTGTACTCGCCACCATTTTGATTTCACCACCCGTGTAAATCCTATGGGACAGCAGCCATCTTGGATTGTCGCTCATGGAGGGCAAGTTATTGTACCTCCGGCATTTTACGCCTCTGCGTGCCACACTTCAAGAGTCTTTGAACAGATTAGCGAAAATTGGCTTACTTTGATTAGAGCAAGTCGAAATACACGCTACTTGAAATGCAGACAGAGTTTGCACATGAAACAAAACGCTGTATATGCGTCAAGTGAGGATATCGGGCCAAACTCCGAGTATATTTGGAGGTACAATAACTCTGCTCTATGAGTGGCACAAGATGGCGGTGTATCCAGATTCCCCTATAAAATTCCTTGGTACACACAAAAAAAAAATGGCCAAATAATTCAATTCATCAAATTATTATTTATTTGGGGTGAAACAATCATAGTGTTTTGATGCTTGCAAGCAATATCAATAAAAAAATAATACATGTTACTGATTTTACAGATATCAACAAGTCGGCGATATACAAAGCGCACTAAATGGTTCTTTCAATTACATGTTACTTCAATCAAAATAAGTACTTCCAAGAAACAGACAATATTATTTTGCCAAGTGAAGCAAAAATATTTTTTGACAACCCTTCATGTCATAAGCTTTATTTACAACTTTGGACCAGGTATACTTCAGGTCTCATCAAACATTTTAGGGCTAGGGTTTAGGGTAACGGTATATTTAGGGTTATAGGTCAGGTCATGGTTAATGAGTTAGGGTAAAGTCATGGTTTACTGAGTTAGGGTTGAATCATGGTTAGGGTCAGATCATGGTTTACTGAGTAAGGGTTGGATCATGGTTTGGGTCAAGTTTTTGATGGGACCTAAAGTAAACTTTTTTTGCATTTTTTTCAATTGGCAAAACACACATTCACGCTATTTTTAGATTAATCCAGTACAGTTAACTGGTGGATAGAATCAGATTTGTAAGCTGGTAAGCTGGTAAGCTTATAATGGGCAAGTAACTGGGTACCTTAACCTCCACTTCCTCAAAAAAGTGGAGTTGGTTCAATCATCAGTAAGGCACTCGTTTATGTAGCCAAAAGTCCCATGCAAGTTCGAACCAGGGCAGTACCGAAAGTTAAATGTGCTTGAGTTGCTCGAAATTTGACAAATATTCAATTTGGATTAAATAGAAACAGCTAGGTCACATAACATTTTAGAGTACATTGCAAATTAACAATGTCTGTCACATCCTGGCTCCAACTTAATGTCCTACCTCCATTATCAAATTTGGATATTTTCATGAATAGGGGGAGCGGGTTGGCGCAGCGGTAGTTCCCTCGCCTTGCACCAATGTGGTCTCGCTTTATGTGCATTTGGTTTTCAGTCCATGCTCGCTTCCGCAGGTTTTACTCCGGGCACTCCGGTCTTCCTCCTGCAACCTATTTTAAAAAACATCTTGGAGCCCTGTTGAAGATAAGCTTCCTTTAGCTTACTTGGTACCAAGTACCAAGTTGGGTTTCCTTGGCAAAATCCTAAACAAGGTGAAGGTGATGAAAAACTCTGCTCCTCTTTAGAAGGCTGTATTGCCTCCATCTTGCATCTTTAATTTTCTAACAGTCTCCCAAATCTCGAGGATCATACATGTAAATACCTGTCTATATTTGGTTGCACATGTACCTCACTGTTATCTTTCAATGCTAATGTATTGTGCTGTATTTAACAGTTAGAAATAGGCTGTTCTTGACTGTACGAGCACCTCATCATTTTTCCTATGGACTTATCAAGGTCTTGGGCGGTATCCATACTGTTCGTCTTGGGTTGTATCTTACAGTGAATGCATCATAAATCACTGTCTATATATCTTGGGCTGCACTGTATTGTCTGTCCCTGACTCTATGTCACTTTCTACCTTGAACTCTGCCTCATTATCTATTTTATGTCATTCCTTATTACAGTCTGTCTTCGTTTTTTTCCTCACTGTCTGTCTTGATTTGTTCCTCACTGTCTACCTTGGGTTGTCCCTCACTCTCTGTCTTATGTTGTCCCCCACCATCTGTCTTGGCTTGTCCCTCATTATCTATCATGGTTTGTCCATCCTTGACTGTCTTTGGTTGTTCCTCACAATCTCTCTTTACTTTGGTTTCTATATTTGTTTCTATCTCACTATCTTTCTTGGGTTGTATGTCACTCTGTTTTTGCTTTGATACCACTGCTATAGTAGGATCTGCGAGTCAAAAAACAAAACAATAAAAAAGAATGGTTACTGTATAACCTAACCCTTTGAACCTTGACGATTCCACGTGTATCTGTACTGCTGACCCAGGACAACGCGAAAGTTAAAAAACACAATATAACCCCTAAACTTTGATTTTGATTTCCTTTGCTTTACCTTTAATATAGTAGTCTGAATTGTTCCAATAACCAGCATTTACAAATGAATATTATAAGTTGACCAACATATTCAACATTTACATTGTGGTCTATGGACAAAGCCATATTTGTTGAAAACTGTATTCAAATTTACGAGAATATGAGGAATGTTTCACGTCTGTCAAGTAAATAAGAGCAAAATTACCCATTAACCACGTGAATGGGTTTAAAGCTTCATTCATGTCTTCCAAAATTAATAAGATCATTGAAAATTGTAACTACCCATGCCTGTTGTCACACATATCAAGTTTCTGACTTGTGAACTAAAAGCAGGTAAACGGTATGTGTACAGTACACGTGAGCTGGCATGCCGGCTCGTCAGGTTCAAAGAGTTTTAAGAATTGACCAGAAAATTACAATTAAATTTAATTAAATCATTGCAAAAGTTGTATATACAAGCATCAAACAACATACAAATCATATATGTGATGGCTCACCCCAAAAGGGGGGACTTCGAAGATGATATCAATTTTGATTTTTTCATGTCAGATCTGTTGCAGCATTTTCCAAACTTTAATATGAGACCTTACTTGTTGAAATTGATCAAGGCGATACAATTTTACAACAGAAAATCTGCTGGAAATTATTATTTTCTTTATTCTTTGCTGCCTATTTTCACCTGTATCTTGAAAAGTTTTCTGTGGCAAAGTCCCCCTTTTCGGGGTGAGTCATCACATATATATAACAAATACGGGGAATTAGAAGACATTGGTTCATTCTCAAAATAAATTGCATCACGCGCTGTGGAAAAGTATATTGATAACTATCAATTTCAACTATTCTACATATTATTCTTACAGCTAAGTCATTTCCAGCTCAATGTATGAAATAAATAAATGAATAAAAACTCAACCAAATATAATAAATTCTGGACGAAAAGCAAATGCGCTCTCTCCAATTCTGATAATTATAAATAGGGCCTACATAAAATAATTTTCAGGAAAAACACTGTCATGAAATTATAAATATGACTAAACACTATTACGCACTTATCTACTTATATTGACCAACTTCTGTGACCACTTAATAATTTGAATACTTGAGTTGTTCAATAAAATCAATTTCCCAATACCACGTGGAATAACAGTAGCCAAGTCTATTGCCAACTTCACCAGTGATGCTCAGTGAATTATTGCCAACTTCAAGATTAAATACTGGTGACTTCAACTTGGCTACTTCATTGGCGAATTCACCAATGTATTGACGACCCCTTTGGACAACGCGCCTAAGCCTCATGTTATATTGGACCAAGGCCAAGAAGAGGCGTGCGCAGTGCAAAATACGAACAAAACAGGAATAATATTAGCAGCGTGTATACTGATATTGGACTCTGTCATGATCATAAAATTGAAATAGATACCTTTTCAGAGTCATTATTTTTTCACACTCACGCTGAATGAAGGGATCGTGATAATCCCGCAAGCTACGTGCTGCAAACTAATGACTCTGAAAAGGTATCTATTTCAATTTTAGGAATAATATTATTGTTTTATGGATAGTTTTTACAACTTTAACTTTGTTAAATGTCTAGAGGAAATAACCACTTTTTTCCAGTCCTCCTCCGCATTAATGTATAAATGATATATTTTCCAGTCCTCCTCCGCATTATTGTATAAATGATATGTATATTTTCTTGATGTATAAGGGCCATTCGACGTTACGTAAGTTACATTTCAGACAAAAATATTGATGTACTAGATGTGTTCCCTTTCTTTGTGAATTGCAACTGAAGTTTATATCCTATTATGGTAGAAGACCCTTGCCATGTACTCTCTAAATTAAGAAACAACAGTAATCTCTCCCGGCCTAAGTTTAAAAGTATCAGCCCAATAATGGTGCGTTACGTAAGTTACATCACACAAAATGGGGTCATCTACCTTTTATAGAAATTTTAACAATCGTGTGAAGTGCTCAGTTCTCATAACTAACTTTTATGCAAAATCAAAAGGGTAGACTTTGAGTTACTTTCTCATATAAAAATTATGAAAATCCTATCAACCATATTTTTATATAAGCTCATCTTTATTGTTACGTAAGTTACATTTGAGCGTT
>JXSR01S035666.1:0-10669 GCA_000969725.1 Ophiothrix spiculata
CCCCCCCCCAATTTGACAATGTACAAAAAAGGTCCACAAAAATTCCCTAATGTCCACCATAAGAACACCTAAAGCACCAAAACATGTAATGTAGATCGTTTCTTAATAAAATACTACACAAAATGCTTGGAAAACTACTGAAAACCTTTTTTCCTTTTTTTTTTCTTCCAAAAGTTGAGTGCCCTTTCACACCTGGGGAATAATTATTCATCATTTTGTACTAAATGTTTCGCATAAGCTTTCACCCTTTGATACGGTTTTGTTTTCTATTCCCCATTCCAGGTAGGAAGAGTATTACACATCATTGAAACAGCAGAATCATCATCCATAAGTGCAGAGTCCCTTGCAGAACAAGTGGCACAAGAAGCAGAGTCCCGTATCACCACTGGGGATGAGATAACAAAACTAGCACAATCTTTATACACATGGGCTCTCGAGTCTCCTGAACGTGCTAGTCATGCTGCTATAGCTTGTAACGCATTTAACAAACTAGAGAAGGACAATGTGAAATTTCGTACACCATTTTTGTTGGCATTGAAAAAAGACTTTGATACCCGAGAGGAATTGAAAGACAGTGACGAGAATAAGTGGTTGTCACTAGCTTGTCTGTTGTGTCAGTTTTTTAAAAGATTTCGAGTGAATAATCAACCTATTATCGCTCTGGAACAACCCAGTTTAACTTGTTTACAAATAGTAAGTCATATTTGTTTGTTTTGAATCTGCTTCTGTAATGATCTAGCATGTTGTTTAATATTTTAAGAATGAGAACCTAATTACCAATCTTTCAATTTGGCTAAAATGAGAAAAGGTTGTGTGGTACCCAATTGGGGTAAGCCTGCAGAAGCCTCAGCAAAAATTTCAGAAAATTGTTTGACAAATCTTGGTAAGCGATGAATTCCAATAACCGGAGTTAGAAATGAATATTCACTATAATGACGTATCCTATCAATTTTCTAGACTAGTGCCGAAAAATCAGCATTTATAAGATTAATCTTGAAAAAAGTAGACCCGTGAAAATAGATTTTATCTACTTATTCCAAGGTCACATCTATGAGATTTGTGGTGGGGGGGGGGGGGGGGGGGGGGGGGGGGCAGACCGAGTTTTCACCTACTTCCAAGTTTTTAGCTTTTCTCAGTCTCAGAACATGGAGGTAATATACTAGCTCCAGGACCATGCTCAGATGTTTGGAATACTCAAGCAGCGTTCGAATTAAGGAAACAAATATGGTTGTCCGACGGACAACCAGGTTGTAATTTTTGGTTGTCCGTCAGAAATTTGGTTGTCCGTCAGACTCAAAAAGGTACCCCAAAATTTTTTGACGTAGCTTTTCAAAACTAGTCTAAAACTGACAAGCAAAAAAAGGTCTCCAAAGCGCACAGACAACTACGACACACCTAGCCTACTTCTAATTATTTTCAACAGCAAATTGATAAAAAATCATATTTTTTACGGCGATCAGGGAATTGAAGAAAAATGCTCAACATTTTACAATTTTATCAAAGATCCAGTTTTGAAATAAACCTGCTAAGAAATATGTTTGACTTTGAAAAATTATGGTTGTCCGTCGGACAACCACAGCATTAATTTAGGTTGTCCGGCGCTAGATTTGGTTGTCCCGGACAACCAGAATTTCGAACGCTGTTAACTCAAGTATCCCCCCCAAATGAATTCCTTTGGTAACATTTCATGAACAGTTTTTTGCACTCGATCACACTCACTCCAACCCATTGAAAAAAATTACTCTAAAGTTGCTGAAAATACGTCAAATTTCATGTTTCATCCTTTAAACGAAAAAATATTGTTGTTTTACAAAACTCCTTTTGTCGGTATGAAGCTAAGATAGTTCTTTCTCATATTAATACAAGTTTGAAATTACATGTGCTAATATGAACCTGCTAATAATTTTTATATGTTCCATTTTTGTACCAAATCTGATTCAATCTCTGTGGAAATCAGTGATTTCCACCATTTTCTGCTGTGACACTCCCACTGTCATTGATCACTGTTTGAAATAGCGCACTCTATCCACTTTCTCCTCTTGTGACAGGTTAGCTGGAAAAATATCCTGTCTAGTCATGTAAGACTCGGATGGGTTTTATTTCAATTTCAGCCCGCGTCACTAAAAAATATATCAAAAGCTGTCTAGTCCAAGAAAACACCAAGTGAACTCGACGTGTTTGTCTTTGTGACAGTCACAATTCTTGTTACAGCACGCACTGATGCAGAGCTTAGACTTCGGCGAATTCTATTGAATCACAATGCCTACACAGAGATCTCGTTGAAGCAAGGTCATGCTTTTCAGTTTGTTCATTATGGTTTGTTTAGGAATATTATATAGTCTCAAATGGGCTAAATTAAATGTAACTTTTGCCATAGAAAGGAAATTCAGACTCGTTTCTCCCCCCCCCCCCTCCCCGCGGGGCGGGCACTCAGCTAGCTCGGGTAAATATTCATGTAAGCCTAGGCCTACACAACAGAAGAACGTAGGTTTACAAAATAGTACCCTAAACAAGTTTATCTTACTCCTTGAAGAAACAACACCGTGCACCCCCACCCTCTCCTGGAAATTTTACTATTTTAAGGGACCGTTCATTATTTCTACCTAGGGGGGGGGGGGTGAAAAATGGAAACTGACCACCTCGGAAAAGTACATGGCCCCCTTTCTTTACAAAAAAAGTACATGCCCCCCCACCCCCATTTGTGATTTACAAAAAAACATATGACCCCCCCCCCACAACAAATATTTCCAACATATTTTGTAATGTATTTTAGATTATAAATTCAGCAAGTAGGCCTATGTATCATAGGTAAGGTTCTGAAGGCAACAAAATATAACTGATGTATAAGTAGAGAAGTAGACACTTTCCTTTAAGCAAGCAGTGGCGGCACCAGCGCTCTCATTTCTGGGGGGCCAAATTTAGGGGGGACAAATAATTTCGGGGGGGATTTTAAAAAAATTAACGTGCGCAGCGCGCGCAAATTTTTTCATACAAATTCGGTTATTTTGGCTAAAGTAGAGGGTTTGCACGTGACGTCACATGGTACTCACAACTCCATTTTCATGGGGCGGCAAACAAAAAGTCCCATCATACTATAATCTTTTAGCAGTATTACGATACCAGATGATCACAAGAATATACATTACATTTATTTAGTTTAATTTTCAAGTCATGATTTGAAGTCACTCACAAGTTATAGCCGATTTTGATGTCTTGTTCACTTCTCAAAGTACTCCGCGCCCACCAAGGGCACCAAGATGGCGGCGAAAACGGGCGTCGTGCAAACCCTCACAATAATATTTAACTGTGATACGCGCGAATGCCAGGGTATCGACCCCCGGCCCCCATAGGTAGAAATAATGAACGGTCCCTAAACATCCCCAGTGATGAATATTTTGCAGCTAATTTGACAGGAATTTCCTGATTTTTGTTCGATTTTTTTAAAAATCTACAATTTGTGCCATTCAATAGGGCATTTCATTATATTACGGGCTATGTGTGAGTCTTCAATTCCCGAAATTCAACAGAATACGTCATCATAGTGAATATTCATTTCTAACTCCGGTTATTGGAATTCATCGCTTACCACAAATCTTACCTTCCCCCATCTGAGCTGTTCAATTGAAAGAGTAAATGGTCTTTCAGGTTCCTTGAAAAAGTATATTGTTGGACATATGTCAGGTGATGATTTGTTTTGAATTGTGATTGCCTTAATTTCTTTTCAAAAAATATAGAAATGTGTTATAGATCTGTCATACATGAATTAGGTTGATAAATTTGCATTCTATTATGCTCATGAAATTGATCAAAATCAGCCGAATCAGTGTATTGGATGTAAATTCATAGAACATGCATTGATTTTGTCCTATTTCCCTTGCAACATAATGCCTGTATAACTCATAGAGCGTGTTACAAGAGAGTTTTTAATTAGAGAATAAAAGATAAGATTTATTAATTGTTTTGCCTGTCATCTATCGTCTCAAAATTGTACATTATTTTGAGTAATGGGTGCTCCCGAAGAGGGTGCCCATTACAAAAAATAATGTACACCCATCCATTATGAGACGATAAATGACAGGCAAAACAATAAATCTCATCTTTTATTCTCATTCTTAATCAAAAATTCAAGACATTTTAAGATCAAGAATGAAGTAAATCATTTGCAAAAAACAATAGATATCATTATTGGAAAAACGTGCACTATTCAAACATAAAACATTCCATATCAAGTAAAGAATTGCGCCTCAGATGTGTGCGAATATTTACACCGCGCTGCAATTTTCAAAGCGTGGGCCCACTGCGCGTAACGCTAACGGGCCGTCATATAGTCTCATATTATGGATGGCCAATTATTCCTTTTAAGGAAGCAAATTCACACTCATTGACTAAAAATGCAACTTGAAGAGTTCTGTAGTCCTGGCACCATGACTTGACTTAGTGTCAAGTCATGGGAAATGCTATGTAGTAAAACTGCCATTTAAGCATGTCTGTACAGAACATCTTAGTACTTAGTCCACACCTCAAATTCAGCCAAAATATTGAAGCTGTTCAAAAATTTTATAATTAGTAAGCTCCTTGAGAGTCTTGTGCATCTCATGATAGGTGGTTTGTTAACATTTAGAATCAAAATGTGTGATTTTGGGGCCTAAACTTTTACCTTGACAAACTCAACTTTGTTTACGTCCAGATTTTGGATGATAAGTTTCTCTTTTGGTTTAAATTAGGTTTGTATGATTCTTCACTATTAGAAGATTTTGCCTATGCCGAGTTGATTTTTTAAGGTTTTTATTTCTCAAATATTTCATGTCAAAACTTAAAAACCTTAAATGGCCATTGGCCAAAGTATTACGCATTATTCCTGTGACCTAGGACCTATAGAAATTACAATAGCCAATGATAAAAGTTAATGATGGTCCATGGTCACAGCGCTGGGACTAAGAGTTCTGTGAAACTGAACTTTGTGTTTGTTTTTGTTCACAGCTTTTGGCATCACCCAACCTAAAGTGGCATGTGTATGGCGTTCAACAGGTGAGCACATGTTTTTATCAAAACATGAAAAAAAACCAAAAATTTGGTAATGGGTTAGCTAATTTCTTGGACAAATTGAGTAAATCATGGCTTTTAATCTTCACATCTTGGCATCATGTGGTTTCGTTTGGACTTGTAAATAAATGACCCAAAGTTTGACATTCAATATGCTTATTTAGGTAAGTTGCATACCTTAATAAATATGTTGTGTCATATTGTAGTTCTTGAATTGAATTTTAGTTGGATTAGGCAAAAAAAAAAAGAACTTTGTCTCAGGTTCCTTAGGCCCAAAACCCTAAGTGCTACGCGTTTTATTTTTTCTTTCTTTCTTAGTTAAAAAGGCTATGCGCTTGCGGAAATCTTTTTTTTATTCCGTTTTTAGGTTACTATTTTTTTCCGGCCGCTTCGTGGCAGAATTTTTTCCTCTCGATGTAAGAAAAAATAAAAAAGCAAAAAATCTTCTGAAAACCTAAAAAAAAAAAAAGAAATGCGGTAACATTCTTTTTTTCTTTGGCCTTATGTTAAATACCAAACCTCATTATTGCCAAATCTTGGAGTGGTTTTTGTGGAGAAAACATAACACTCAAGAAAATATATGGTAACTGGTAATTTATTAATATAATATGGAATAAGTTCTGCAGGGTCCCATGCAACCGATTGATTTTATGTTCACCCAGGTGATGTTGCCTATTGTCCATAGAACTCGTCTAGATAGGACATGTTAAAATAAGTCTCCGTTGCAGCTTTCCCCAAATATTGGATGTTGCTCCCTAGGTAATGAATATCTAACTCATTCTAATTTTCCAGATGATGGCTGTAGGACCAATTCTGTATGTAACCAGACAAGACGATATAGATGAGATTATGAATGATCTTCGCAGGAGACTACTAGCTTCAGACACACTTTCAACTAGCCGTATCCTATTCTTAGAAGCTCTAGAATTTTATGCAGGCGGTTGGCAAATGGACGATAGTGCTAAGGGCTATTATACCGATAAAGGAGACGATAAATAGCCAACGCAGTCGAATTTGTTGCATCAACCATACTAAAATCGTTTAGGAGACTTAATTTTCATTAGTTTTCAAGATGTTTTGCATATAAACAAATCTGCTGGACTATGTCATCATGTGATGCGAACTGCAGTGTGAACATTTGTTTTTACATATAGAATACAATCTGGTTACAGACACAAAATTGATCATGTAACTTTGAAAATGTATGATGTCGGTTGCATTTATATATAATGGGGCCGTACACACTGGTTTTATACTTGCAAGAAATCATGGCACAGAGTAAATGGTATCCCAGAGTATATTTGACTCTGATTTTGCCAAATCTCTTTAAATTAATTTCAAGTCAGATGTCTTGAAAATCAGTTTTATGTTTTTAGTAACAGAACATGAATTTTATCAGAATTGTTATTTCTGAATATGTATGTCGGTTTTTTAGTACTGGTAACTGAAAAATTAATTTAATTTGTTAGAATTGACATTTAATGTCAATTCTAACAAATTAAATTAATTTAAGATGATTTCTGAGTTAAATATCATATCAAGTCTAGTCATATCGGGAGCAATTTACTTGTCCTAAGAGTACGGATTGAAATGGCCTTGTTTGAGAACATGATGCAGTGTAACAGTCTACTGCAAATGAAAAGATATATACAAGCAAGGTGACCAAACACCCCCCCCCTTGTTGTAGGCAGACAGGCTCTCCAGTTATGGTTTGCTAGCATAATATTTCCACCATACAGCAAATGAGATCCAAGAAGTCCAAAAGATATTTCAATACAATTGCACTCTCCTTAAGAAATGTGGCAACTTATATGCAGATCCAATCACATGAAGTCATTTGATGATTATGGTTACAAAGTTGTGAGTTTCACGATGTGTTACAATCTTCAGATTACTGATGTTTATGTGCAATTTGCAGCATAGACATAACAGAAGAGACACATAATTTATGTATACTGAAAATGAAGAATTTTGCATACATTTTGGTAGCAAACCTCATGATTATGAAAGATATTAATTTGTTATTACTTTGTATGTAAACATAGCTTACAAATGAAAATTAGCGACAGATAATGTTATGCAAGAATTATTATCAGAATTTTTGTGAATAGTGATTATATTGATTTTATGTATAGAACGTTCTGTCAAATGAACCCTGGAAAAATCGAGTACAATTCAAGTACAACATTCTTTCCTAACCTGCACATTTTGAAAATCATTCTAGTACAATTCTAGTACAAAGATTTGTACTAGAATTGTGTTCCAAATGTGCAGGTCAGGAATGTGTACTGGAATTGTACTCCATTTTTCCAGGGAAAAGAGAGGTATTAATAGATGGTTTGTGTCTGAGTAACAATACTTTAAAAGCTTCCCAGAAGAAAGTTCATCTACAGGCATGAGAATTATCTGATAAATATCTGATTTCAGATATTTTGTCTTCCAAAATCATCCAAATTCAGATAATTTGGGGGCTTGATTTAACCTTTTTAGTGGTTTTTTGGTCATATTTGACTAAATTCAGATATTTTCATGAAACATCATTCTCATGCCTGCATCTAGCTTCTGATAAATGGTGATTTCAGGACTAAAGATTTGTCAAACAGTTTCTCCTTGGTATTTTCAAGGATCCAAATAAATATGTATGAACATTTATTAAACCAATTTTACAGTGGAAACTCGTCGTTGGAGCCAATCATATGCTTTTGTGTTAGCAGAATTTTGAGTTGACCATAACAGGTTGCCATTAGGCCAAAGATAAAAAATAGTCTGTCTCAGCTTCCCGCGCGCATAGCTTTTAAAAATCCAAATTAAGCGCATTTCTTTTCTTTTTTTTAGGTTCGCGACCGCAAAAAAAAAGGGGGATATTTCCGCATCCGCGTAGCCCTTTTTTACTAAAAAAAACACAAATAAACATGCATAGCGCTTAGGGTTTTGACCTTAAGTAAGCTGAGACAGAGTTTTATTTTTTTTTGGCCTTAACAGAAATAAAGTGCCATATCGTTGCCATTGGGTTTTGCATGCAAGTAAGTTTACTAAAATATTGAAATGTTAAAAAAAAACACGTCAAGACATATATCAATCAAATATTGTGTTAAAAGTATAATCACTTACTTAAAACAACAAATTTACCAGCATTAATAATTGCTCATTTGAAATCATGCAGGCAAAGTAAAAACCAAAAAACTGCCATCTTGGAACTGCAGATTTTCAAGGAGTGTTTTCAGATGGACATTTGGCTTGCTGCGAAGTATTTTTATTATCACACGTGCGAGACTAAATGCAACATGTTATACTACACAATCCCGCAGATAGAAATGATGCACATAGCTGTCAATCAAGCCTGGAAAACTACAAAACTAAATTTGATTGTAATATTATGAAAAATATAAAAAGAACTATTTCCCAAGCATTCTTGTATTTTCAAGCTTTTGCTATTAAAATTCATGTTTACTGAGTGATAAATTTGTTACCCCCTGTTTGTTAAGCAATATGACAAATATTAATGGTTTGTGTTCGTATCACACTCGGCTGAACACAAACCATTAATCTTTTCTTGTATTACATGAACAAACAGTGGATAAATAAAAGTATTTATGAATTTTAGAGAAGATTGTCGTAAAATCGGTTTGAAAATCAAATTGGATTAATGCAGCCATGACTGTCACTATAATACCCCTCCATGTTTCCTTGGGCAAGAAACTTTACTCTAATTGCTCTGTGGTTCGGTAGTCGTGTTAAAGACGATCGCGGTGATAAGTTCCTACGAGTAGATTTTGTTTATTTTTCGTCAGTTAATAGATAAGAGTCTAAACTTCAAAATTCAGAAATAAAAAATGGGGGTCATTGATCATCTAAGCGCGCTATGACGTCATATATAATGACGTCATTTTCCTTTTAATTGAGGATAACTTGAAAACTTGAGTGTTAGATTACTTGGTGTAATTAACTTTTTTTATCTGTTCAATGTTATACAACCGAATTTCGACATTTCCGATGATGAAAATTGTTTTTTAGATTTTACCCCATGTAATTTCATCTCATGCTATCTTTTTAAAACAGTCGGTGAGCCTATAATTTTTTCTCGATTTGACATCCACTTGACATTCACAATTAACCGGCCAAATATAAAAAAATTCTACATGTAGCAAATATGTGAAAAATCAACATTTTTTAGTATAGGAAAACACACGTAAAAAGTTTTATCACTGAAGGCCCGTTGGCTCAGGAGCACTCGTAGCAACTCGTTACTATTTCGCGCTATTTTTGGCGCATACCGGGAAGACAATGCGTAAAAACCTAGAGCGCACGTTACGTTTTGCGTATTAGGCGCAAATCTTACGCTTAGATACCACACGCGCGTTTTGTCAAAATCTTCCCGCCACTGACCAACAAATTCTGTTACACTGCCCTCTTGAATAAACACCGCGATCGTCTTTAAGCCATGGGTCCCCTTTGCGAATGCTCTTTCTTGGGGCGCTGCATACAGTGTATACCTTGTGAGTCCATGTTGATCCGAGTTCCAGATCAACCTGTATCTCCATAAAGAACTAATTGCAGATGCAATGTGGTTTATGGAGATATGGATTAATCTATATTTGTGGTCTCTGTATGTCATTTTTAATGAAGACAGGAGAAATATTTTAAATGAAAATGCTCAACAATGTTTGGCTGCAAAAAGTGGTTCTAGTTTTTGGACAATCTCCAAACCAAAATGTTATTTTTAATTCCGATTCTGGTCTTCTGTACATTGCCATACCCTAAACATCAAAATAAACTAACATCCCTACACAAGTTTGCATTCATAATAATGATGAATCTTAAAATGGAATCTGATGACACATAATTTTTTTTTATCAAGCCTATGGTTTTATGTATTTTTTTAACCAAACCTACATGGGCGTTTTAAATATCTGGAACCATGTTCATGTTGTGGAAAATTGTGTTTTAATAATGAATTATGTTTTTGATTGATTCTAAAAGAAAAACAAACTGTAAATGTGTTAGCAAACAAAACAAATGTATATAACAAAATACATTCATGTACTCCAGATATTTGTGATTAAATCACTAAACATTTTTCTACAATAAAACTTTGCTTTGTATACGTGATACATCTTGAATGGAAATTGTCTTTATTTTGAGCATTATTTCTTTTATTGAACCACCAAGGGCCATATTCACGAAGCACACTTTGCCTATATCCTTGATGTATGCAGTAAGCAATCAGACTCTGTTACGAGATCCAAGGCATATCCCTTGTATTCTACAACATTGTGAACTAGTGTTTTTGTGTTGTGTAAGAGACTAACAATGATTGGTTGGAATTAATTAAGACCAAATCACTATGTATTATTTTGTGCTTGAATCTTTCATGATTTTGGTATTATTTTTGGCTAATTTTTTGCTACTTCATAGACAAACCTTAAACAGAAGTTTATTTGAATATTCAAAAAAATTGGCTACGTTGTTATGATTTGGAAACACAGTTTATGTCCCTGTTGGTCATATTGATTTATGTGCGTTAATCAGCTGCTCAAGCTCAATTCATAGTCGGCCTCCAAACAAAATTTTTCCTACCAAACATTTGGTCGTGACGTAAAAATGACGATTGACTCCAAACAAAATA
>JXSR01S035668.1:5064-16839 GCA_000969725.1 Ophiothrix spiculata
AATTTTGATGGAGATGACCTTGAGGATGAAAGGTGGATCATGAATTGCCCCTTTTAATACCTGCTTAAAGAGAAAACCAATCATAAAAAAAAACACCTTAGGACTGACTCTGCTTGTAAAATTGAAACATTGTTACAGTTTAACACATGGAAATCATCACTGAAGCTATTTTCATATCAGAGATGACCAGAAATGCTTCTCCTATTCCTTTAATACCTACCCAGCTCTGCTAGTTCCAATAGCCTGAAACCATCTGTGCATCATTAGCGCATCTTTTTACATCACAGACATAGTGCTTTAGGGAATACTTGATGCATTTTTACAGACAATTCTTCTGCTGACAGTCATTATGTATTTCCCATAACAAGTAATACAGTATACCATAAGATGCCATAACATTTATAAAACCCAGTTGATTGGTGGTGGTATCTTAAATAAAACAAATAATCTTATATATTGTATGAAAATATAATTTGAATTTGAAAAGAAATAAAGAAAAAAAGACTTCATTAGAATATTGACATCAAATATATAGAAATTGGTGTAAACTGCTCTGACACACAGGTGGGGAGGATGTTCAACTTTAATTTAGGGTTGGGATATGCTTCTAAGGAAATGATGACCCATCATTTAATATCAAGTGAATAACAATGTGCAAAATTAGCCAATTCTTAGTGACTTTCATTTTTCATTAACAACTTTCTTAATATCTTTTTTATATTGGGGAAACAAAACTATTCAAATGAAAAAACTTTCATAGAGAATGGACCCATTGAAATACCATAGGGCCTAATGTTGCAACCTATGTTAGAAGCATGTCTCCATACCAACACCCCTCCCGTCCACACGAACACACAAAATTTAGTATCTGTAAATATGTGTAGAAAAATGCTCTTAGATAAACGATTACTAGCTATGTATTATCAGTTTGATTACTGAAATCTTCACAATGTAAATTGCATAATTGTAGCTAAATTGCACACTAAGTACAATCAATTTCTTCTATACAGCATTTCTAAGAATGTGCCTGTCTCATCCAGAGGTTTATTTCCTACTTAGAACTGACACTGAGACATAAAGCTTGCTATCAAATTCCTATTCATGTACTCAAGTAGCAAGTACCTGCCCGGAAAGATTATGCACCGACTGGATACGCTTGTCATTTCTGCGTATTACCTTTTATGAATTGATGTTAGAGACAAGTTTGAAGACAGTGAGTACAGCCATAGATATGATGTACCAAAATAAACCTGGCATTTGGTGCACATTTATTATTTTATGGGACACATTTAGACATGAAGCCTTCTATTGAATCTATATTCATGAACTCAAGTGCCTGCTTTAGATATGAAGTGAATATGTCCTCAAGTCATTCCTGTGTACTTCACATCATCAATTGACAGTAAGTGTTATCTACCAAAGATAGTGTACAGTGAATAAGGCTTAATGTTTCACACAGATAAATCCGGTTTAATGTGTATTACTGTAAATGGGAATATTTTCGCGAGCAGAATTTTCTACGAAACCAGACAATCACAAACTTTTCACACATGTTAATAAAATGAATGTATTCGCGGGGTGTTATTATCGCGGTTAGATGTTGATTCGAAAAATTCACAACAATTAAACCCTCGCGAAATAACCCTGTTTACAAAAACTTCTTTGAATCAAGGAAAGACAAGATAGAAACAAAACAAACAAATAGAATTGATCATTTGGTCTTAAAAGATGATTTTCCACCCAATTTATTCCTTAGCAAACTGGTGACAGTGTTCCTAATTTCCTAACCTTTCAATTGCAGACCATGCTTGGGTTTTTTTTTATGACTTTATTAAAGTTTAGATATGTTAAATACATCTAAAAGCATGATATCTTTACCAAAATTGTTTTGGAAGATGCAAAACAATTTTAATTTTAAGAATTTAACAATTTATTTCTAGAAACACATCACTTGGTTTTTGTATCACCTGTGATCTTAAAAAAAAATAAGTAACTGTCTCTTGTACCTTTGAGAATGGTAATGGATACTAGTTAGCAGTTGGAAGGGCTTCAATCTTCAGTGTTACTGTGCTTTCTAATAAATGCAATACAATCAGTAAGTATCATGGAAAGTTGAAGTTCACATTGATAAATGTGGCTAATACCTTTAACAATATCAACACACAAGTAGTCTTTTAATAATATTTAAATTTCTATACTGAAATGGACCTGCTTCATATGAATTTGATTTCCTGTGAAAGTGTATAATATCTAGTGATGCTCGTGTGATACATTGAGAAATGAAGCCTTCCATTGAATTCTTGACGCCATCACCCCACCGGTAGGTCAATGTGCACAGCACGGCAAATAGCTTTAGTGGGTAGCTTATTTCAGATTTCGCATAGGTAAAGCTGAATTTGGGTACGGATAAAACTCGAAATATCTCGGTCAGAAGAGATCATCCGCTGAATATATCCGCACATGAAGGTAGATAACCTATATAAGTACAGATTTTAGCCGTTGGTTTGTTAATCAGAATGTTGGTATGATTTTTATAGCCAAATATTTGGAAAAATTATGAAGTTGTGACGTAGCAACAGTGGTTAACTATTACTCTTATCCTTCCCATAGAACACCGTTATTCAGAAGGCACAATAATAGGTAATACGTTATAATAACCTTCAATCCAATTGGGGATACCATGATAATTATACGAATATGACGCACATAGGAAATTTTGCATTGTGGGATATGTATTATTTTTTGTTGTTTAACATTCCAACCATTCCCAGGTTGCAATAGGATAGATCCGACTCTTTCATATTTCGTGGTGTAGAATTCTATCATAGTCTAGGTTAAAACCACGTGTTATAAATGTGCGCACGTGGAGACCTTGACAGAACATGCGGAAACAAGCATTACGTAATATTAATAATTATTGTTTCTCTACTGAATTTTGTTTGTGATGAAACATAAAAGCCTGATCAGAGGGTGTGGTGTTCTTTAACAAAGAAATTGTACAGTTGACTGAATATTCAGGAGGTAATGTACCAGAACAATCAAATAGGCGAAATCACATTTGTTTTGTGACGGTACTTCCCAGGGGGGCCACTTCTATATTTTCATGTATCACCAAACTATACCAACTTTGACCATCAGGGACCCAACTATATAGGAGGCAACATATGGTATCTCTGACATTTACCTGCCTACAACCTCACGGTCCGCTCACACCTGGGACTATAGGTTTTATAGTCCCAGGCTCACACCAACCATTTTCTTAATACCCTTGAACTTACACGAAATGGCTACAGATCTCCACTCTGTAGCCAGGCGCTCCTTTCAGTCTAATTTTCCATATCCAATCTCACTTCCTACACTCCGCCTACCATTGCATATCTGGTTCCTGAAGTTGAGTAGCTGCTTAAGTTTTGAGACGAACAAGTCCACAAGCAATTCCTGTATGATACCTATTATCAATAGACTCTACTTGGGACAGTATGCATGTGTATTGCATACAGTGGATTGCTTTTTGTGTGACACATTGTGACATGAATTCTTCTAATGAATTTTTGTTCCTGAACTCAAGTAGCAGCTATAGTTACGAGACAAATTTGTCCACAGGTCATTTCTGTGTAATACCTAGACTCAAGCTGTAGCTATCTACTTGGGAAAGTATGTATGTGTCACGTACAGTGTTTTAGGTTTTTTTATTTGGCACATAAACGTGACATGAAGCCTTCCATTGAATACTTATTTCTGCCTAACTCAAATAACTGGTTAAGTTACATGGTGAAAATACCTGCTAGCCATTCTTGCATAAATAACTTTTATCAATTGACAAGTGTACCTCCATCCACTCCACAAAAAAATGTTTAAAAATCAGGACTTTCTTTATGGCTGTCAACTTTTAAAGTGCTCCTCCCTCCTCTCGTCTACTCATATTATTGTCTTCATCACCTTCGTAGTTGTCGTCATCAACATCACCATCAATAACAACTGTAATGTGTTATTGATAAAAGAACGCTTAGATTTTCTATCAAAAAGCCATTTTCTATTCCTAATGCACCTCATCAGTCGATACAGTATATCCATCTAAATCTAGCGATCGATTTGAGATTCAAACGTACAAACACTGCACAATCAATATTGATGTAGACTACATGTAAAACTTATCCAAATACTCAGTTGTATAGAAAAAAACTTAGTTGCACCTGTTTGTCAGAGTTTGAAAGACTATATAACATAGAAATCCAATGGTTTGAGATGAAAGTACATTGTATTTTAATACAAAGTATTTCAAAAGGGGAACATCTATAGAATTACCAGATGTGAAATCTATCTTGAACTAAAAGAACATCAATTTTAAGCCTCAGTTCTGTATAATTCTTATCAAATCAGATACTAACTTATTCAGAAATTGTAATTGAATTAGTTCATAACCCAATTTTCATATCAAGTGTAAATGAAAATCAATTAATTTTCAATTAGCGCCTTCTGTATTGGTAATATTTGAATTAATCTGGCAGATATCATCCAAGTTTATTTTGAAGTCTATAACTAAGGCCAAAAAAAAAATTGTTAGGTTGTCCTCCACACCTTTTTTTTTTTTGAGCAAGTGCGGGCGGGCTTATTTAATTTTGAAGATAAAGTCATGACTTTTAACTTTTATCAATTTACTAGAAGTGTACCTCCATCCAGTTTTAACTTTTATCAATTTACTAGAAGTGTACCTCCATCCACCCCACAAAAATGTTTAAAAATCAGGACTTTCAACTGTCAACTTTTAAAGTACTCCTCCTGCCTCTCGCCTACTCCTATATCGTCTTTATCATCTTCGTAGCTGTCTTCATCATCATCATCAACATCAATAACAACAACTGCAATGTATTATAGATAAAAGAACACTTTGGTTTCTATCAAAAAGCCGTTTTCTATAATGCACCTCATCAGTCCATACAGTACATCCATCTAAATCAAGCGATTGATTTGAGATTCAAACGTACAAACACTATACAATCAATATTGATGTAGACTACATGTAAAACTTATCCAAATACTCAGTTGTATAGAAAAAGCTTAGTTGCACCTGTTTGTCAGAGTTTGAAAGACTATAGAACACAGAAATCCATTGGTTTGAGATGAAAGTGCATTGTATTTTAATGCAAAGTATTCTTTCAAACAGATATTTTCAAAACGGGAATATCTATAGAATTACCAGATGTGAAATCTATCCTGAACTAAAATAACATCAATTTTTTTAAGCCTTAGTTATGTGAAATTCTCATCAAATCAGATACTAACTTGTTCAGAAATTGTAATTGAATTAGTTCATAACCCAATTTTTATTGCTAGTATAAATGAAAATCAATCAATTTTCAATTAGCATCTCCTATATTTGTGATATTTGAATTGTTCTTGCAGATATCATCCAGGTTTATTTTGAGGTTTATAACTTGTATGACTAGATGGGTTGTGTCATCTGTAAGAATGACTTCCACTAAGTGAACAATTTCTTTTGCTGTTGGCAGTAGTGTCAGTCTCAGCTTTTGCTTTCATGTGAATTCATACTCTCTGCATTGAAGCCAGTATGAGTTGATTAGCTGAAGAACATGGAATCCATTCAATTCGTTTTCTCGCCTTTCACTAATGGGGACAGGGTTTAATCTAAGACCTCAAAAAAACTCAAAAATTATGTTTTTCAAATATTCTAGTTTCCATGATTTTCTTCGTTACACAAATATAAATACCATATATTACCTAATAATATTTTTTATTAATATTTTATTCCTTTTTTAGTATCTTGGTCATCCTCGGTAAAATGTTGCAGGCATAGTCAAATGGTAGTGACAAATATGATGGAGAGGGGTTGGCTAGGGTGATAAAATCTTGCTTTCATGCTTGATAATGGTATTTTAAATCCACATTTAAGTAATTAAAATTACTTAAATGTGGATTGTGTGGATTTTAGAAAATGAGATATTTGCTTATTTTCTAATTTATTACTGATTTTATGGGGGTTGTTTCCCTACAAGTTATATGGGTTTATAAGAGTTTATAATGTGTATAAACCTCCATTAGCCAGAATTGCACATGAATTTTACACTTCTGTTTAAGCTCAAAAACCTCTTAAGTTTACACAAATCCATAAGAAAATTTATAGTGTTGCAAAATAATTTTGTTATTTTGTAGTTTTTGTTAAAGACGTGGTTCTGGATTACTCTAAATGTTTAGTACAAAACTGAGATAAAAGAACTAGAAGTTGATCGCCAGAGATGCTTGAAGTCTGGCTTGTGTTAAAAGTTGCTTTTCTCTTCAGCGGTATAACGGTGGTTACAACCCATCGGTCATACAACATGGTTTTTGAGCCGATCAAGTATCACTATTGATTTGTTCCTAGTTTTTCAAGACTTCCATGCACCGATTCCTTAAAGTGGGGCTGGTGATACCCAATTTACACATGTCAAGTGCAGTCTATGTAAAGTGTTAAATTTCTAAGAAAATGCCACAACAAGTAAAAAGAATGTGTACTTTGAGCTGGTGAAATTAAATCCTGTACTAATACCTGATCACGCTAACAAGTTTACTTCACCGTGATAGTAACATTGATCGCCATTTTAGCTAGTCTATGAGAACACATAATAAGATTTCTAAAAGCAAACAGTCCTCCAAGATAATAGCAGCTTGAATTTGTGTCAGATTACAGTTTAACATTTAAGGGGGCTAACTATAATGAAATATGTTAATTACCTTTTAAAGGGACTGGCCATGGTAGAATATGTTTATCAGGATTGGCAGATAAAATAAGTGTAGTACGTGTCATACCAAAATGGAAACATTTGACTGTACACATTTGAACATATAAGTTAAAATACACTTAAATATGTTGGGACATCAATTATGCAAAACATATTCTTCTAATATGTTAACCCTAACTGATCATGTAACTCTTCTCATTTCTAGCCTATCTCCTCGAAAAGGGAAGGGTGCTGAAAAATGCGTGTTTTCACCAGGATTCGAACCAATGACCTCCCATTTCCAAAGCGAGTCATACCCGTAGCAAGCCACCGCGGAGACGCTGCCCGGCCAGCGATTTCGTCCCTGCATATAACCCCCGTCTATGACGTATCGGGACTTAGCGCATTTTCATGATTTTCTAAAGTGAGATTTAGTGAGATCTGGTTCTGTTAGGGTTATGGTATATAACTCTTGTCAAATTCTATCTTAAAATGTCCTATTTGAACAAAGGATAATAAATTTGAACACTTGCATCAATTTGATGTTATGTATCCAAAACATTCCCACTTCGAGACATCTGATCTATAATGTACACAAAAAAATTCAAAATATATATATATTAAATTTTACAGAATCTACTTGTATGCTCACATTCACCTGTTTTTAGATAAATTGCATTAACATATTATTTAAGCTAAATATCATGCTGTTTAAAAACATATAAAGCCTGTACAAATTGGACAAGGAGTTATATACACTGTAGGAGCTGGATTATACTTGTATTAAGGTTGGCAAGGGTTACATAGTGACTTGTCTTGCTGAATTATAAATTGACTTGCTATGAAATAGATGAGTTTGTAGACTGCAAGTGTTGCTACCTACTCCTGATATGTTTCATTTTACAAGAATGTGTCTCTGGAGAATATATCCTATATGCAGATGGAATGTTTAAGCATTAGTTTATCCATAATATATTACGTGTACATTAAACTGCATACATAAAACAAATCAATCATATATATTAAGAAATAATATGGCTTCCAATTGAGGTCGAATTTTTTTCATCAGGATTCCCTTATAACTAACTATTTAGCACCAAGAGATCGCTTTATATTGATATGAATAAAGAAACAAAATATATATACTAAAGTCAACGTCATAATTTCTCAGACAATGTATATAAATATCCAGAGTGCAGGGCCAATTATTTACGAAAGTGATCGTACCCTGCAATTGGTAGTCACACGACTGATTTTGTTCGAAGAATTTTGGCAGCGATTTTAGGTCAAATTATGTCTTCCTATAAGACTTCATTCACCGATTATTTTTTCTACTGATAATTTTAGGTAAACTACTGTATATATAATTTACATTGTGTTTCTCTGATAAATTTCAACACAGCAATAAGTATCAGTGTCTCAAGAATCTCAAACTTACCTATTACGATGATCAATATGTTGCAGCAAAGTGTGTGGAATGATGACCCAGTATGAAAAGAAAGAGAAAATAAACACTACATTAAATATAAAAGTAAAAATAATCAATGCACGTTTTGAAAATATACACTTCACTGCATTATTAGTTATCAAAACTTTAGAAACTATAGTTTTAAAGAGAGTATATGGAGGTACTGAACATGAAAACAAAAATTGACATCCCATCATATTCAAAAATCTTCATTTGTGACTTACTGATTATTTTGTAAGAGCCAGTCTCATGATTAAAGTGCCAGATAGACTTTGTAATTTTTACCAATTGTAAAATCCAGACAACTAAATGCAAAATGACCTTGAGTTTCCAGACAACATTATCGATCAGAACAATCCGCTAAAACTCCAATTAGAATGAACTATGAATTATCAAAATACTACAGATGAGTAATCATTGCAAAATGTTCTGTGATGTGAAAAACATTTCACCATCATGAACATTTGTAAATGGTAGAATGTTTTACACCATGACAAAAATTTTACTCCATGAAAATGAAAATGTTAATTCCGAATGAAAATGCATCACCATCAGAAAAATTCTGAATGAAAATGACTAAAAAAATGATTAAGTGTATCTAGGCCTTAATACATATTTCTCCACAAGTTACAAGATCAAATTCAAGACAGATGGATGAAGTCTTGCAAGGGGGAGCGGGTTGGCAAAGCGGTAGTTCCCTCGCCTTGCACCAATGAGGTCCCGGGTTCGATTCACACGCCCGGCACTTTATGTGCATTTGATTTTCAGTCCATGCTCTCTCTTGGAAGTCCTGTTGAAAATAAGCTTCCTTTAGCTTACTTGGCACCGAGTACCAAGTTGGGTTTCTGTGGCGAAAGCCTAAACAAGATGAACAAGATGATTTTTACACCTGAACATTTTGCTTCAGAAATATCCCAACACATAACAGTTGGGACATTGGCCTTCACTAAAGTGAACTACAAAGCTGAGCGACAAATGTAAAGCAGCTAGTAAAGTTAAACCATTATAGCGACACCTTATCTGCCCGATTTGAGTATCTGTACTTCACTCTGTCAGGTTATGAGCTGAATGAGGCGGAAATAACGTCCAGGCTTGTATTCATTTCGTGAATTTATAACCGTCAGTCTGTCATTGATTTCTTCTATTTGTACAGATGCATGTATGAATTTGCAAGGAAGTGTAAATGTGATACATTTTGCTACAATAAACTAAGGGGACATGATTTTGTGAAAATACAAATTTGAAGACAAATAATTTGAGATCAACAGTGAAATTCATTTACTTTGACTTAGAATCAAAAGAAACTAAAGGGGCAATTCTTTTTCATCCTAAAGGTCACATCTATCAAAATTGAGTTTTTTAGCTAGTTAGGCTCAAAACATAGTCGCCTCCAAAAAAAAAAATTCAAACAAACATTTGGTCGTGACGTCACCAAACATTTGCCATCGAATTTAAAGTATGAAACGGTAACAAACTTTTGGTGCAATGACGTCACCAAACATTTGCCATCGAATTTTAAGTATGAACCGGTAACAAACATTTGGTGCAATGTATATATGGCAATTTTGACGTCACGACCAAATGTTTGGTAGCGAAAATTTTGTTTGGAGGCGGACTGTGTTTTCACCCTTTGTTTTCATCCTAAGAATCCTCGACTGGTATATGTTACAAACCCTAAACCATTCTTGCAAACATGCTTGCATTTTTCAGAAAAGTGAGAAAATGTGTCATTTTCTAATTACTGTCAGCACCCTGTCAGTAATTATAACACAGTAGCCTTTGGGCATTTTTAAAAGGCTTAAAACAAGTAACTTGAAAACAAATGGTCAGAATCAAGTGACATTTTCAGAATACATTTATGTGACACTTTTCTTTTTATTTACCTAGAAAAGAAACAATATTTTTGTCATATCAGAATCTTGAATTACACCTTTAAAACCCAAGAAATGTTTAAAAAGGCTGTCATTGATTTCTTGAAAACAAAATGGTCGGAATCAATCAAATTTTCAGAATACATTTATGCGACACTTGTCTTTTTAATTACCTAAAAAAGAGGTGATGTTTTTGTCATATCAGAATCATGAATTGCACCTTTAAAACCCAAGAAATGTTTAAAAAGGCTGTCATTGATTTCTTGTATTTGTCTCGTGCAAAAGTAAGTAGGATTTTGGAAAAAAAAACCAGACAGAATGTCTTTTCAAAACAAAGTCATAATTTGTCATTATATTTCAAGATTCAGATAGATACATATATCTACCATTGAAAATGCATAGTATAAGATATAGCCTACAGAAATTTTTAAAGATAGTTTAGAATTTAATTAACAATTGTTTGCATAGGTATACATATACCAAATATTAACTATCTTAGTTGATTTGTTTTCTGAATAAAGTGTGTCAACTTATGGTAACTTATCTAAGAATGATGAAATTATGCTAGCTTGCCTGAGGAAATGTAAACATTTAATGTCTGTTTAATGATGCAGAATTTAGTCTAATAAACTTTACATGTCTTTGACATTGTGACAAAATGAAATCGTTGCTGGATCCAACTTGTGTCTTATTGAGATAAAATGTGACACGCCATATCGAAAGCTACCTGAAGACCCCGAAAATCATAACTGATACTTTGATCTTATCTGCAGCTGAGATTTTAAGCTTTAAGGTGTCTGGTCCACGTGCCGTCCACGCGTACCAGTACGCGCTAGTTTCTGAGTTGGTAAGTGCCGCAATGCGCATTCGCATATACTTTGAGTAGTGTTTTGAAGCTAAAAAATGCCATATTTTAATGTTTTCCGTTAGTTCGGTGACCCCCAATTTTTATTGTTTTATTTGAAAGAACATACATTTGCGCAACTTTTGTGAAAAAATTAACAAAAATGCTCGGGCAGATTTTTTGAATCAACACTAAATAATGTCACTTTTGCCACATTTTCCATAGACCCCTGTACTAATTTCCACCCCACCCCAAAAAAAAAAAAAAAAACTCCAAAAATACTGTTTTTAAACCAACTATCATGCAAAAACAAGCCTTAAAATGACATGTTGCTTTTGGATATTGAATGTTCGGTTACAAAGCTACATCCAAATTAGTAAAAGGCATCGGGCTGATTCGGAAAACTTTATTTCTGAGAAAACAAGTTTAAAGTTTTTTTACTAAGTAAATCTAGGATGGATAGTTTATTTGTAGCTTCTTTTTTTTTTTTTTTTTTTTTTTTTTAAATACATTTTGTGTTTATGTTGGAATCTGGTTAGTAACATTTCTGGTGAAATTAGAAATACGACCTCAAACACGATTTTTGACTATACCTGGCTTCAACGGCCCGTATCTCGTAATATACTATGCCGACCCTCCGGTACCTTGCAATATGGCAGGTCATAAATACTTCAACGAGCGGATTAGAAAAACCTAGATAGATAGTCTATTTGTTTACAGAAATTGAATACATTTACACAGAAAATGCACAAACACAGAAAATGCACAAATATCATTTTCTGTTGCTCCCTGAAGGCTCGAGGCAAAAAATACAACAAAGGACAAAAATTTACAAAAACACTGTTTAATAGTATGCAGGAAGAGCTAGCAGTCTGT
>JXSR01S035669.1:778-14780 GCA_000969725.1 Ophiothrix spiculata
TAAGCTTAAATATTTTACCCAAGACATAGTTGCTCACCTTTTTGATATCTGTAGTCCTGTAACTTGTATAATGAAAGTGTGATTATCTTAAATTTAAAACCATCATTTCTGCATATACATGTAGGCCTATGTCCTGGTTTTTTTTATTCCAAAGCCAGTCAGTGAGACACTGTACTGCATCCATGGGACCACTGTTGTTTGTGTATATTGGAATTCCCATTTGAACTTCAGCACCAGATATTATTAGTGTATGGGATGGACTTTGATCATGGGGATGATGATGTAGGATTTGGGGGGAGAAAATACCAACTGGTTAGGGGGAACTTTATAGTGAGAGTGAAATCTATTTTTCCTCTTGATGCTGCAATTGACCAATGAATTGGCACCATTGGCTCATGAATATTTAAAAGGTATAATAAATACTAAATATAAGATATATCTGTAGTTATTGTACTAAGGCTACACATTATCTCTTGGTGTGGCAATCTGCAAACATGACTTGTTCTTGAGAATGGCTAGGGATGCTTATTTTGACACTAAAAATCATCCGATTTTAAGTTGAAAACTGGTGTCAAAATCCACCTATGCAACAGGTAGAAAATGTCCATAAAAAATATGATTTAACGGTAAAATACAGTAAAATAAACAGCCACATGTAAAAATACAGTAAAATACCGTATAATAATTTACGGCAAAGTTGTAAGTTTTACGGTAAAGTGTTGGCAACCGAATTGCCAGTGATTTTACCGTAAAATTTACGGGGAATTTCTTAGAGTGTACAAATCTATCTTGTGTTAATAGGAAAATCTTCTAGAGCTTAACCTCTCCAATACAGGGGCGTTCAAACAAAAGGGGAGCCAACTCACCTCACCCTCCCCTATATATGTGCCCCGTCCTATCTAAAGGTACCTTAAGGACGGCATTGTATATTACGAGATACGGGCCATTGAAGCTGAGCATAGTCACCAATCACGTCCAAGGTCGAATTTCTAATTTCATCCCAAACATTACCTTTGAAGTGTATTCTATCATATTAATCAGGTTCCAACATCCAAAACATACGGAAAAATGTGTTAAACACCAAGATAAAAATCCTCCCTCCGTTCAAGTTTTACTCAGTACAACAATTTTAAACTCGATTTTCTCAGAACTATAGTTTTCCGATTGAGCCCGATTCCTTTTACCAATTTGTATGTAACTTTGCAACCGAACATGCAATAACCAAAAGCAAGGTGTCATTTTGAAGCTTAAAACATACTCTTTCAGATGATACCAAAATTTTGATTTTGGGACCTTTATATGGGGCACATATATTTTATAACCTCGTCTTTAACATCGCCGGTGTAGAAATTATCTGATAAGCGATGTTTTCCAATAACTGGAACCTGAATGAATATTTACTACCTGTGACGTATTCTTTAGATCATTTCAATGCCTACAAAAATGTAATAAAATCAGAAAGTGTACACTCTTAGAAGGCCGGGATCAAATATACGAGTAGTTTTCCGGATCATTTTATTTTGATCCTTTAAGGATCACTTTTGATCCTTTTTCGGATCAATATATACAAATGGATCAAATTCAAAAGGATCATTTTTGATCCGGTTTTAGGATCATTTTATTTAGATCTTTTTTGATTACAATATCAAAGTTTTGATCCGTATTTCTGGATTACTTTGATACGGAAAGGATGAGCTCATATTTGATACCGCGTTTGGATCTAACGTGATCTTTTGTTTCATATTTGAGTACACCCCATATCCACTTCATAGCCGGGAATGTATACAATGGTATAAATACGATGATTTCACCACACTTGACAGCTGCCTGTCCCGGCGTGGCCGAGTGGTTAGAGCGATGGTCTCGTAATTACATGGTGTACATGCGGCGTGGGTTCAAACCCTGCTAGGGTCACTTCAGTGTGATGTTTTTAGGCAGATCTTTTTTATAAGAAATATTTGATCCTTTTTTCGGATCAAGAATTGTGATCCTTATTTTTGGATCACTTTGATCCTTAAAGGGTAAGCTCATATTTAATACCTAAAAAGGATCAAAATTGATCCTTTTTGTCTCATATTTGATCCTTCCTTTCTAAGAGTGTAGAGGAAAGTCTGAAAACGGAAAAAATATAAATGAATTGGATTGAATTTGAAAATAAATCTGGGCTGGTATTAATCAATGTTTTTTCCTAGTGGGGACATGCATGGTGCCTGTCAATAGCCCCCACCCCCTCCACCACCACTACCCCACTAAAGTGCAGTGCTGGTACCCGATGACCACCTTTTTATTTTTCCAGCCATCGTATAAAGCCACCCCTTTTCAGCTTTCTGAAATGCCCCCTCCCCCCGTCTTTTATCATTTTTTTTCACGAATGTCTACTTTTTTCATAAACAAAAACGGCCTGGGTCACATTTTAAGGTTCGGCAGGAACAGATGTACGGTACAAAAATATTGAACTTACCCCGGACCAATTTTTCATATCTCCTTGAACAACTAGATATCTCATTGGGCCTTTGAGTTTTATATACCAATGATCAGTCTATTTTGTTGGTTTATTGCTTTTCGTGGTATAATATACAATCTTTTTCGCGCCAGCAAAGTGTCTGAAGCGCCACTGATACGTCACTGATACGTCATACGTAATATTCCTTCGGGTCCCGGTGTAATGAAATACAGCGTCCGTGTGACTGAGCGTCCTAGCTACTATTCATTTGTGTAGAACGTACTTGTACATGTACGATCAATAAATCATTGATTGCGGCTTATTCCGTGTAGTTCAATTAGACCCAGACTCCTGGTTATGACGGACACTCAGTCTCATTACACCGGTTATTTGAAAACATCACTTATCAAGTTATCTTTGTCCCCTGGAATTGTAAGTGCGCTTCCCATATAATAAGGAATAAAGCGTGAAACTAATTTTCGGAACAAATTTTACCATATTAACTTAGTTCAGAGATATTATCATAGGAATTAATTTGAAATTAATTGATACGTTTTTCATTTATTTTTCTCCACAGTTTGTCTCGAATTTGCATTTATGAAAGTATATACTATGAAATTTTGATCAAAAATGGATTTGCTTCCATGCTTGGTAATGGTAATAATTACTTAAATATGGATTTTAGACAATAAGATATTTGCTTATTTTCTAAATTACTACTGATTTTAAGGTTTTTTCCTTAGTAGACCACTTTCGTATGTCCCATAATGCATCTTGAAAGTACCACAAATACGGGACCTTGTGACGTAAATTGCGCAGTCGAGTTGTGCGCAATGCGCAGAACTTCTAATATGGTAGACTGAGCAGTCTACGTCACAAGGTCCCGTTTATGTGGTACTTTCAAGATGAATTATAGGACATACGAAAGTGGTCTATTACATGATTTTCCGTATCACGGAAATATGGAGTCCTTAAATTTTATACCAATCATTTTTTTTTCGTCTACAGTTGGTGCGCCCATAGTTGTCAAGAAGACGCCTAATCCTGCAAACGAAGAAATAGACGAGATTCACAAGGAATACACAGACTCACTGGTGGCATTATTCGAGAACCACAAGACAAAATTCGGCATTGAAAAAGAGAAAAAGCTGGTCATCATATAGAATAAAGCGTGTAATACAGAAGAGTCACGACTTTATCCTTATTCTATATATTAAGCCTGAAAATATATTATAGTTTGTTATAGTTTGAATACATTTGAAGCTGTTATTTATACTTTGTTGAGATTGTAATGTATGAAAAGTTCTGGGACATTGAGACTCAAGGCTCCCCCATCTTGAGCGCACAGCCCGCCCGGAGCGCGCGCGCAGGCTGTATAATAAAGTGAAGCAACACTGTTGTTCGACATGAAAGTCCGGCCATGTTTAAGGCTGAGTGAGCATCGAAGACCCTCTTGAAAGGTGTTTTAGAATCCCGTAAGTGCACAAGGGGGTCCATTTGGACCCAGGATTTAGATCTCTTAAAAATCAATGTTCTCCACATTATTTATCTTAAAACCCGTACTCAGTGATACACCTCCTCTATGCAATTCATATGGAACAAAACAAAAAAGAAAATCCGTTCTTCTGGTTCAAAATGGCGGCCAGATAACTAATTCGTGTCAAAGTCAGCTGGTCAAAGTTTCATTTTTTTACGAAACTTTTCCCGCCAAAAATTGAAATCTGCTTATTAATAAATTATAATTAAGAAATAGGAATACAATACACCTTTTGAGGACTGGATTTCTACAATTGTTCCATATTTGCACTTAATGACATTTATAGACTTAAGCAAATTTACCTTTGGACCAACCTGGAGTCGAACTCGGTACCTTTGGTTTAAGAGGCGAATGCTTTACCGTTATTGGCATGCAGATATTCTTATTAACTGAAGAGCAGAAGTGACTCATCATTACATTATCTAACTTTTTTTATTGTCATTGTGTATATAGCATAAGTGTCCCATAAGTTTTGCAGAAGATTGTAGCTGCGGACACAATTTTTTATATATATATCTTTTTTTTTGCATTTTGATCAATTTTCGTTTCACTTCTTAGCCAAGCAATAGTTGAAATGTTACGTATTTTGATATAAATATATTTTCTAGACTATTTTCTATCATCTCTATTAGTTATAATGAAAACATTCAAAATAAAAAAAGTTATGCAACAAATTCGAAGACGCTATGATTATCGAATTAAGGGTAAACACCACTAATTCGCGCGCCATAGACTTTATAATATGTGTTTTATCGGGAGCTGTAACTCAAAAACGAGCATGGGGACCCCCTATTTTGGGGCTCATTTTTTTCAGCAGAAGGATTTCTACAACATATTAAAAAATAAAAATCACTTTCACGATAACTTTTTTCCATATCTAATGGATTTTGAAATCATGTCATTTTTGCAACGTAATTTCCGGCTCTTAGCCACGCATCGACACACGGTATTCATGCGCTAATAAAACATGCAGAAATCAACTATTACGCAAATTTCAAGTTGAAAACATATAGAATAGACTTGTTGCGATCTGCAAATACCAAATTCGATGACAAAAATGACATTTAAAGCACCAAAAATTCATAGATACACAAATAAAACCAGTGTAGATACCAGGAACATACTAAAATTACTCAGTGGGAAACAGGTGGGTTTTGAGAAGCTTTTTGAAAGTCTGAATTGATGGGGAACAGCAAATGTGAAGAGGAAGCGAGTTCCAGTGGCGTGGACCTGCAACATTGAAAGCATTATCACCAGTTTCATGTTTGATGCGGCGAACATTAAGAAGGTGCATATTTCCAGAACGCATGTTTTCACGACCAGGTTTGTATTCTGTTATCAACTCGTTGGTGCATGATTATTAACAAAATTATAAAAATATGAGAAGCAGTACTTTAAAAATCACCCTTTCTTTAATGGGTAACCAATGTAGTTCTCTTCTGAGTGGTACAGAAGGTTCAAACCTATTGCATTTGAAGATAATCCTTGCTGCTCTGTTTTGAAGCGTTTGCAGTTTCTTTCTGTCCTTGGCAAAGATTCCAAGCAACAAAGAGTTCGCATAATCAAGACGAGATAATACTAACGAACGTACCAAATGGTGACAACTGTCATCAGTTATGTATCTTCTAATGCGATAAATGTTCCTCAAGTGGAAGTTAATGGTTCCTACCAATGATTTGACATGATTCTCCATTGACATTGACTCATCCAATATCACACCCAAGTTCGTGATGGTATAGACGAAGGTTTAATAATGATGTCTTCAACTTTGAGGGCGACATTTTGAAGCAATTTAAGATTATGACATGATGCCGCAACAAAAAATTCAGTATTTGAATTGTTTAATTTCAGCATATTCCTTGTCATCCATTTATAGATGTCTCTGATATATGAAGTTAATTTTGCTAACACAGACTCGGAGGATCCATCGATTTTAGGGTCAAACGAAATGTACAATTGAATATCATCTGCATATATGTGATATTTCACACCATACCGTCGAAGTATTTGACCAACAAAATTTGTGTAAAGAACAAAAAATAATGGTCCGAGCACAGATCCTTGTGGAACACTGTAATCAAGACGAACTTGCACAGAAATAGTACACTCTTAGAAAGCAAGGATCAAATATGAGACAAAAAGGATCAATTTTGATCCTTTTTAGGTATCAAATATGAGCTTGCCCTTTAAGGATCAAAGTGATCCAAAAATAAGGATCACAATTCTTGATCCGAAAAAAAGGATCAAACATTTCTTATAAAAAGATCTGCCTAAAATATCTCACTGAAGTGACCCTAGCAGGGTTTGAACCCACGCTAGCTGCCACGTCGCACGTACACAATGTAATTACGAGACCATCGCTCTAACCACTCGGCCACGGTACAGGCAGTTGACAAGTGTGGTGAAATCATCGTATTTATACAATTGTTTACATTCCCGGCTATGTAGTGGATATAGAAATATGAGACAAAAGATCACGTTAGATCCAAACGCGGTATCAAATATGAGCTCATCCTTTCCGTATCAAAGTAATCCAGAAATACGGATCAAAACTTTGATATTGGAATCAAAAAGGATCAAAATAAAATGATCCTAAAACCGGATCAAAAATGACCCTGGTGAATTTGAAAAAGGATCAAAAGTGACCCTTAAAGGATCAAAATAAAATGATCCGGAAAACTACTCGTATATTTGATCCCGGCCTTCTAAGAGTGTAGGTTCAGCACTGCTAGACCCCTCAGCGTCCCTCGACACGAAAGATCACCACCGGTAGACACACGAAAACTCCTATCATGGAGATATGATCTGATACACTTAATTAAGTGCCACACCAGTAATGTTGAAGTTGGTGGAGAGACAGTCAAGTATGATTTGGTGATCCACCGTGTCGAAGGCAGCAGAGAGGTCCAACAGCACAACAAAAACTGGTTTGCCAGCATCCATTTCAGTCATGATATATGTTTTTACGCGTAGTAATGCAGTCTCTGTACTATGCTTAGCCCTGAACACCGACTGGTACTCTTCCTGAAGATTGTGAGCATGAATATGTTCCTGTAATTGATTAGAAGCAATTTTCTCAATTATTTTTGAGTAATACCTTATATTTGAGACAGGGCAATAGTTTTGTATTACATTTTTGCCAAGGGTGAACTTCTTTAAAACAGGACACACTATTGCTTCACGAAGTTTAGATGGGAAATCACCACTTGAAAAAGACTTGTTCGCAATGCCCTTTAAGCTAGACACATAACTGTCATGTTTTCCTTCAACAACCACATTGGTAGTGGATCAAGTGCACAAGACTTGCTAGAAAAGGCCGAGACTACCTTTTCAATGTCTACAGAAGTAACACGTTTTTGAAAGTTTCAAACGGTTCAATATCAGGCTTGATGCTCCAATCCTTGACAGCATAGCATGTATGCCATCAGAATTCTTGACAAAAGCAGTTCTTATCTTAGCAACCTTATTGTTGAAAAAGTGAGCAAATGAATTACACAAATCTAAAGCAGAATCGCAAGCTGGAAGCGATTTGACTTGTTATTCAAGAGTTTGTTCAATATGACATACATTAGTCTGTGGGAAAAACCTTGATTTTGGGCTTGACTGTAAAATGGAGTCTGCACAATTGTTCTTGACTGATTCTTAATCTTTGAGACCCATAGATTCCAGAACTCAATGATGCAAAATCCGCACCATTGAGCATTTTGAGAAATCCAAGATGGCCGCCAAAATGACATCCATAACATGTTTCTAGTCATATCTCGTTCAAAACCACACCAACATTTTCCTCTCATCACAAGGAAGCAGAAAAAAGTTTATTTTTACCTATGTCTGAAATATGGTTCTGGAGTTATAGCCAAAAATGTGAAAGGTCAAAATAGGTCACGGAACTGGCCCTATGGTTTGACAAAGTCTGGATATGTAAGGCTGTCGATGATTTTGGAAAGGCTTTTCCATTCCTTCACTAGGAAATAGGCGATACTTTGCCGCAAAATATAGATTTCCATACTGAAAAAAAATCAACCGATTGAAAAGGGAGGCTGCACTGGCCAACTTGCCACCACCACCACCAGCACCGCAACCTACAGTGCCTGCCCCACCGTTACAAGGACCACCTGTACCCGAAATGCATTAGGTAAATCAATCACTTATTATTGATGGCATACCATGTAGAAAGATTTAGATCCGAACGCACTAGACTTAGAAAACTCCACTGATCGAGTAGGGGGGAGTGAATGGTCTCGACTGTTGGATGTAAATAAGCCAAGTAGGCCGAGAACGTCGAGTGCCTTTGGTCCTTTAAGTAAAAGACGCAGGCAAGAATCGGAAATCAGATTCAGAATCGAGTCAATCCAAGCAAACTGAAAAACCAAAGTAGCGCATTCAAACTGAACGTAATGCTACAACAAGGAGCTCAAACTCAGCAAGATTTCGTTAAAAAAACCCGATCCGAATTCGAGTGAACCGTAAGAATGGAACCGAGAGCAGACCTACTCGCATCACTTCTGCTACCTCTACTTCTGCTGCTGCTTCTGCTTCCTCTACTTCTACTCCATCTACTTCTTCTCCGTCTACTTCTGCTTCATCTACTTCATCTACTTCTACTTCTGCTCCCTCTACTTCTGAATCAAAAGAGAGTAGAAGTATTATTACTATTAATGACAAAATTGGTAGCGATGAAACTTCATCATCTTCCACGAAGAGAAAGTTCGATGAGTTAGATCTTGATTCAGATTCTGATTGTGAGTATGATGACTATGTAACCAAAAATGGCGATAAAAGAGCAAAACCCAGATACAAACTTCACCAAATTGGTCATTTCACCAGTGGGAGATTCAGGGCAAAAGAGACTCATTATCAAGTCACATTTACAAATGACCAAACGGGTACCATTCCTGATGATTCCCAAGGTGATATCGTGGTGATTTTTTTAAGAGGTGTTAGACACTGTGAAAATTGAATTAGGTTCGAATGAGAGAGGTCAGATAAGATTTGTTTTAATTTCGGAAGACTGCTATGGCTGTTCCTTGGCTAAGGGCAGATCAGGTAACCATCGAAGATCTGCTTTCAGAAATAGAAAAAGTCCTTCAATCCAATAAAGATTTTATGTTATGTTCCGGGGTAAGACTCGACATCAAATATATCGATGTGCCTAATAGTGGATTTACCAAATTGCGCATTGCTGATGCAGATGAGTGGACATATAGAAAAAGGGCATATGCACGATCAAAAACCGTGACAATTTGTGTTTTGCTAGACATGTCGTGCTCATGAACATAAGACTAGAAATATCACCGCACATCCTCAATGTGATCAAATTCAAAATGGTAGGCCAATTTGGGGGAAAATGGCAAAAAATCTACATAAAAAAGCTGTTGTTCCTCTTGGTCGTGTTTCCCCCAAAGATTATGAAAAATTTCAGCAGGCCATAGCCCCGTGTAAGCTTGTAGTTTATGCAATGCGTGATAAAGACGGATGATCATTTACGAGGGGTCTATTGAAAACTATGACCGAATTATTTATCGATTTTATCACAATGAACACCATAGTTCGATTATTTCAATAACTGCTTTTATGGAGACAATTTTTTTCTGTGAGAATTGTTTGCAAGGGCTTGATCATTGGTACAATCATAAGAAATATAAAAAAAGGGGTCATCTCCGGTCTGCGCGCAATGTTTGACAACTAAATGCGATGCGAGAATTCCCGATGAAACTGTGCGCGATTGGCATAAATGTGAAAAGTGTTGTAGATTTTTTAAAACTAAGACTTGTTTCGACTGCCACCAAGGTTCAACTTGTAAGAATGTATATAAATGTAATAAATGTGATAGATTAATAAGAGGTTTAGTTCCAAGAAAAAGTAAAGTGCACTATTTCGACTGCCACCAAGGTTCAACTTGTAAGAATGTATATAAATGTAATAAATGTGATATATTAATAAGAGGTTTAGTTCAAGGAAAAAGTAAAGTGCACTATTGCTCAGATTTTAGATGTTTAACGTGTCACAAAATTGTTGCTAAAGATCACACATGTTGTATATAAATGTAATAAATGTGATAGATTAATAAGAGGTTTAGTTCCAAGAAAAAGTAAAGTGCACTATTGCTCAGATTTTTAACGTGTCAAAAAAAGGTTAGATGTTTAACGTGTCACAAAATTGTGTTAAAGATCACGAATGTTTTATTACTAAAGTTCAAGAATGAACTTAAGGACGTCAAGAACTTCAAACAAGATATTGCTAAGAAAGGCTCCACTCCCCCAATGGCCAAATTACAGACATAATCCCCTGAAAGCAACAAGGAACAGTTTTCCTGTCTCTTAATTTGAGATTCTATTTTGAAAGTCTTCAACGATGGAACTTTTGTTAACACTAAAGTCAAATCAATCAGGCGGTGCATCTACGTCTGAAATATTTAAAAGATCTAGAAAATTGCAGAAATCCTACCTCATACAGTGACATTGTTATCCATGTTGGTACGAACGATATCTCTAGAAACATTGCCATCAACGATTCTTTGGCCTCCATGGAGGCAGTGATCACATACATCATGGTTAATGCACCAACAACGAAGATCTATGTATCTGCCGTATGTCCTCGCACGAAAGGTCAATGTCAACACAAAGTTGAAACTTTGAATGTTGCGCTCAAAGAACTTTGCACTCGTCTTACGTGCGAGTTTATAGATTCAAGTCTTCACATGACGTACAAGAATGGAACCATCGATGATTCTCAACTGGCAGATGGATTACATCTCAGTGATCGAGGTGCACAAACATTAAAAGAGACTTTCATTTGTTCAGTTCCTGGTCTGACCAAATCGCGAGAAACATGGCAAAAAGTACAACATACTCGCAGTTCAGCAAATAAAAACAATTCGCAACGATCTCGGGATCGTCTCTCATCGGCAAACAAAGAACAGTGTACTTATGACAACAGACGAAATGAGCGCCAACGTAACCAATATTCTCAACGTCACGGTGAAATGAACTTTTCGGACTTTCGAGTAGATCGCAATGTTTACAATGGATGTTATAACTGTGGCCTAAAGAACCACAATCAAAGTACCTGTTTTCATAAAGAAAGACTCAGATGCCACATATGTGATCGCCTAGGCCATAAAGCCAATGGCTGTCGCGAAATGTTCAATCACGGGATTATGAGTCGGGACTGAGATTTGGGCCATAACAGGTGTGCCGAAAGCACCACTACAGCCGAGATTTATAATTATGACGGTGATCATGAAAATGTTAATACTGATGATAGTTCACTTGTTGTTGATGCTTCTATATGTTGTATTACAAATGATACATGTAATGTTAACTCAAATTCAAATTCAACTGACACCCAATTGTGTGATGAAAATAAGTATGTTTATTTGAAAGATTGATTAATTCCTGATTTATTTCCCAAAGGTGTCCGTTTTGCCCACTTGAATATTTGTAGCCTAATTGGCAAGATCGACCAATTTAGATATATGTGTGGTAATAATTTTGATGTGATATGTGTTAATGAGACTTTGTGTGATGAGAGCGTGCTTGACAGTGAACTGCAATTACCTGGTTTTAATATTCTTAGGAAAGATAGAAAAAGAGATGGTGGAGGAGTTGCTCTGTACATAAATGAAACTTTTACTTATAAAAGGCGTGATGATCTGTGCAATAAAAATGTTGAATGTATCTTGGTTGAGATTACGCCGCCTCACTGAGGCTCAATTTTACTTTGTGCAATATATAACCCTAATGGGAAAAATATGGAATTTTCTGATAAATTAAATGTTATGTTATCAAATGCTTCTGTGTCTGATAAAGTAATTATTGTCCTTGGAGATCTAAATTGTGATTACACGCCCAATGTTACTGCAAAAGAAGTTCGTGATTTAAAATTCGTCACTGAAATGCACCAGTTACAACAAATGATTAATTTACCAACTAGAGTCACCTCGCACAGTAAGACAATCATCGATCTATTTTATTATTTTATACGTCTAAGCCTGAGTTGTACCTGAGTTGTACAAATGTGGCGTTATTCAAACATCTCTCACTGACCATTATATGAGTTTTGCTGTAAAAAAGTGTAAGCCAGTAAAGGGTAAACACAAAACTATCGTCTATCGTAATTATAATGAATTCGAGGAAAATATGTTTTTAAATGATCTGAAAAATGTCCCATGGAATTGTATTGATTCAATTACCGATGTAAATGAGGCACTTGATTTATGGTATAAATTGTTTAATGATATTGTTGATAAGCATATCCCTAAAAGATCTAAACGCATCAAAGCTTCTCCGACACCATGGCTAAACAACGATATTAAACAAGAAATGGAAGGAAGAGATTATCATCATCGGAAAGCTTTGCGTAGTAACAACAATCATGACTGGGATACTTACAAACTGTGCCGAAATAAAGTAACTGGTATGATTCGTAAATCAAAAGAACAATTCTACAAACAGAGTGTTGCTGAATGTAATGGTGATTCAAAAAAACTGTGGAAAACACTTCATGATATTTTACCTTCAAAAGTAACACAAACCCCTTCATCGATTACTGTGAATGATACTGTTTATAATGATGTTAAGGATATTGCAAATGGTTTTAATGAACACTTCACAAATGTAGCAGCTAAACTTATTGCAAATGATGGTGACGTCAATGTAAATGTTTCTGATGTAGATCCAGATACAAATGTACATAATTCTGATCATGTTGATGATATATTAATGTTTGAATTGCCTAATATTTCCATTGACTTTGTTAGTAAGGAGATAGATAAAATGAGTGTAAAAAAGCCACTGGCCTTGATGATGTTAGTTGTAAAATAATAAAAATTGCAAAGCATGTAATTGTAAAAAGTTCAACACAAATTATGAACTTGTCTCTCAAAACAGGGGTATTTCCTCACTTATGGAAGAATGCCAAGATAATTCCCCTACACAAAGGTGGTAATATGGATGTCAACAATTTTCGACCGATTGCTATCCTTCCCATTTTGAGTAAGATAATTAAGCGGGCTGTTCATAACCATCTATATAAGTATCTAACTGAACACAACATCTTAAGTGAAAACCAGTTGGGCTTTCGATCAGGTCATTCGACAGAAACGTGTTTAATTGATATGGTAAATAATTGGAGTTGTAACATTAATGCTGGTAAAATGACTGGTGTTGCATATGTTGATTTACGCAAAGCATTCGACACTGTAAACCATGACATTTTAATAAGTAAACTGAAAGATATTGGTGTTTCTGAGCCCTCTCTGTGTTGGTTTAAGTCATAATTTAACATGTAGACATCAAAGAGTGTATTTTAAAGATATTTTATCTAATTCATGTAACATATCAACAGGTGTGCCTCAGGGCAGTATTCTTGGGCCATTGTTTTTCATTATTTTTATTGACAGCATGAACAGTGTAGTTACACATGGCAATATTTCAATGTACGCAGATGACACTACACTATCTGTCAATGGAGATAATGTCAATGATATTTCTGTCAAGCTTACATCTGATCTGCAACAAATTATGAATTGGTTACAAAAGAACAAACTCTTCATAAATACCGAAAAGACGAATGTAATGTTAATTGGTACAGGCTCTAGGTTACGAAGTGTTGATGAAAATGATTTTTGTGTTACTATTGGTCATGAATTAAAAAGAGTGAATAAAGCAAAATGTTTAGGTGTACAAATTGATGATGAGTTAAAATGGCATAACCAAATTAGTAGTGTAACACGGAAGATATTTTTAAAACTTGCTCTCATCAGACGTTTAAACCGTATCTTGATATTTCTACTTTGAATTTGTTGTGTAAATCCATGGTGCTTCCTGTTTTTAATTATTGCAATATTGTTTGGCATGGCCGTTTTAATGATGATATTAAAAGACTTGATGTTCTCCACAAAAGATGCACTCGAGTTGCATTAGGTGCTAATTATTACACCTCGTCCGATTTCATGTTCAATACACTCGGCTGGAAACGATTAAACACGCGCAATAATTACTTTAAATCTTTGATGATGT
>JXSR01S035669.1:15658-39046 GCA_000969725.1 Ophiothrix spiculata
AATTTAGTAATTACAAAGTGGAGTTGTTCAAATTGTTTAGATGCTAGAGATTTTATTAAACAAACGGCGGACACATTATGAAAAACTTGCGAAAATTATGAACAAAGTGAACGGTATTTAAACATAGTTAAACAACAAGAAACCAAAATTAATTCATGTAAAATATGTATTGTACCTGAATGAAGAAAAAGGGGAACAAGTCTCTTCTGGCCCTGACTGTAACACTAAATTTTGTAGAAATTTGTTTCAAAGAAAAAAAGGCTGAAATAAACAAAGCACAAAATGGTCTCGAATCGAATGAAAATAGTAAAGATGATCCACAAGTTATTGCCATAGCTCATAATAATCAGGGTTATGATATTTATTTTGTTATGCAGTACATGGTACATGATTGACAATGCTATCAAACCTGATCGTTTGATCAGAAACGGAGGCACAATCCTACACTCTTATTGTGAAAGAGTGAAAAACCACTCTAAAAGAGTGCAATTTCACTCTTAGAAAAAGCCATATGAGTGACCAATCTTTTAGAGTGAAGTTCACTCTCAAGAAAGAGTGATAATAATTCACTCTAGGAAAGAGTGAACCGTTTATTATTATGAATAGTTCACTCTAAATGATCTGGGAGGGATAAGAATAAATCTTCAAAAGAATAAAAGTTCACTCAATGATCTAGTCGTTTTATTGTGCAAATATTTATCGGTGAGTAGATGCTAGACAATAAACTTGTCGGTGTATAAGCTTACTTAATACATTTGCCAATGTATTAAGTAAGCTTACACCGACAAGTTCCATCGATCCAGTTTTTGCATGATTAGCGTCACTGTTGGGTATTTATTGTCTGGCATCTACTCACCGATAAATAGTTGCACAATTTCCTCTGAAATTCCTGTCTGAAATTATTGTCTGTCACTCCTCCACAGTTCCAACTCAACCACCGCCATGGTGTACAGTGAGCGGTGACAATTTTTCGTAGTTACAACAGCGCGAGTATCAACGTTCCTGATTCACTCCGTAAAAGAGCGGTGTTTTCGAGCCACTCTCCTGCGAGTGAACGTCACTCTGGTACAAGAGTGAATTACCGCAAAGTATTTTCACTCTTAAAGAGCTAAAACGCACTCGATTAGAGTTAAAACAAATTCACTCAAAATTTTGAGTGATTTTTCACTCTTTCGCATTTAGAGTGTACATTTAGTTGAATTCATTTCTAAAGTAAATTTTATAGATTCTCTTATTGTTTTACCAATGCCACTAATGCGAGGTTGTGCAGAATTAAGACTTTGCAAGACAATTACTTATTTAGATGAAAAAAAAAACCGGTGTGAAAAGAATCTTAGTCCCCTTGAAATGGTAGTCCGCCTTCCATAGACCATAACGGAGTAAAGCGTGAAACTTATGTTGCGTGAGAGTTGTTAGCCTATACTTTACTGTACAACCCGGGCAATAAGAACGGGGGACTTACATTCCTGCTTCACCGGTATAGATCCTTTTCGCCATTCTGTAACTCTTGCCTCTGCTTGTAATTTAGTTTATAGGTCCATGTTCATGCCCAAAGATCAAATTCATTTAATTCCTCATCAAGGTTTTAGTCCCAAAAAGCCACAATCAGAAAAAACTACTTCGTTGGCTCCATTACAAATCTCAAGAACTTTGTACCCCTATTCAGCATGGAAAAGAAAGTGGCGAATTTTATATTCCCGGTTGAGGATTTGCTGATGGGTAGCCTACAAATTTGGAATTTTTTAGATGTTTTTGGCATGGTTGTCCCACGTGCTATGGACAAACAACTCTAAATCCCATCAGTGATCGTACTATGGGGGCCTTGTATCAGGACACGCTACAGAGGACACGAAAATTTGAAGATAATTTGGGGCAAACTACACGAGAGCTTGGTATGTACATTCATGAACATCGATGTACATTCCTGGAGTAGAGATTATGTCTACACGATGACGCGTCAACCAGATGTGGATTCACGCTGCGTATTAAACTGCGCGTATGTGTATGAACTTACGCGTTATACCTACGAGCACCATAGACATTGAGTATATAGACCTTTTCAAACCGAACTTTTCCGAGGATACCCGAAAGCTTGAACAAATTCCGATCGTTTCCGGGAAATAAACAGTACCTCTGTGCCTCATCATCAAAGTTCGACACTCCGACAGTATGTTTCCAACAACGACGAACGTTGCCGTTTTTATCATGCACTTTTGCAGTACTATTTCATTTTATTTCATTGTCGTCTGCCGTCTGCAACTGCTGTAGCACGTGACCATGTTTTTTGAAGTTTTCCGATCGCTGTTGAAAAGGTCTATATACCTCACTACCAAGTCGCATGTCAACGCGTACGCACACGCAGTATATGAGGTGCACGAACGTATCGAGTTGAATGTACATCCATGTACATTCCAGGAATCTACATGGATGTACATTCCGAGCTCTCGTGTAGTTTGCACAGTTCTTTGGATATGGGAGCATGAATATGATGCCTTGATCAAAAATGATAAGGAAATGAGAAAAATTTGTTCAGAATGTAACGTTACCCCTAGCTTGCAACCTAGGCTTTTTTCGGCGGGCGTACAAACGCCATCAAATTATTTCATGAATGTCATGAGGGGGAACAGATAAAATGTAATGATTATTGTTCGTTGTATCCTTACATCAACAAATATAGCACTTACCCTGTAGGAAAACCTCAAATTATTAGGAGAAATTTCAAACCAATAAAAGAGTATTTTGGCCTGATATAATGTAAAGTTACCCTCCCCCCTCAAAATTTATTTGGCCCGTCCTGCCCGTCAAATCCGACAAAACTAATAAATTAGTATACGGTTACCAAAAAATAAGTTCCCCCCTTGGATGACTAGACTTTGCCAAGACAGAAATCGCCATGTTGGCTGTATTTCTCCTGCATAAAATACGTTTTCGTTTCGGGAAACAATTCTCTATACAACACACTTTACCATTTGATGAAAGGTAATGACGCTTTTGAGCAAGACAAATTTGTTTAAAAATCATTTTCTAAAACAGCCGAAAAAAAAAGTTGCACTTAACTTCTTGTGGCCTTCTTGTGTCAACAAAAACAAGTTTACTTTGGCATTTACTGCATTAACTTGACTATTCTGCCAAAATGAACTTTTTTGCATGGCTTCAACTTCATGCACGATGTTGTGACACCCAAAACTGTCACGCTTCTGTCATGGAAACAGCATTGCTTGAAAGTGAGAGTTATTGTTAAAGAAAGTAAGAGATAATCTGTAGAATGAAATCATGGATACTCTAAGCCTTCAGATGGTCATGCAAAACTAAGGAGAAAAAACAAACTTGATTTTCACAATAAGACAGTATTAGCAGAGATCTTACTGCACACTCTTACCAGGTCATGGAGCTTGAACGACCAAGGGTAACAGATTGCAAAGCTTAACCATTTTACGCGATATCACTGCACTGTTAACCTGTGTTTTGCTTTCATGTTGAAAATACGGATTTTGATCAATGACTCGTTGCCTAAGTTTCTTGTGGTGTATAAAAATGTCATATGGTCCAAATTTCAAATAAATCCATGAAATTTGTTCAATTTTAAACACGAAATCGCTTTACCAGTCGTTGAAAAGAATGGTGGACACAGCACTTTTTAATCCGACAATGTTTTAATTTTAAGTCATGACAATTCATTTAAAAATGAAAAGGGGCCTAAATCATGTTTTAACTGTAGAATATGCACTGATTTAAAAAAGAAAAAACAAAATAAGTAAACATAGAAGCATGTGAAAGCATGTTAGGATATCACAAAAAACGCAAGTGCAACTTTTTTTCGCCAGTTTTGGAAAATGATTTTTTAACAAATGAGTGTTGTGAGAAAACGACAAAAGCTGTCATCAAATGGTCATGTGGGTTTCGTGCACAAGTGTTTTAGGAAACAGAAACCTATTTTATACAAAAGAAAAGTATTCAAAATGGAGAGTTCTGTCATGACAAAGTCTGGTCATCCATGGGGGGAACTTATTTTTTGGTGGCCGTTTATTTCCTCTTTGTAGGACCTGTGCAGAGGAAGAACAGCAAAATGTTCCTTGTAATCACACTGAAAAAGATATGTTAGAGATGGTGTGGGTCAGTCCAGAACTTAACAAAGCATTAGAATTAGGGTATAAATTAATTCAAGTTTCAGAAGTTTGGCATTTTAATAAAACCTCAAATATAATAAGCAAACAAATACAGGGGGTCTCTTTTCGAAGTACATCAACCTCGTGATGTACCTCGCTTACTTGCAAGCTCGTAAGGCTTTTTTCGGCGGGCGTACAAACGCCATCAAATTGTTTCATGAATGTCAAGAAGGGGAACAGATAAAATTTAAAGATTATTGTTCGTTGTATCCTTTCATCAATAAATGTAGCACTTACATCCTGTAGGAAAACCTCAAATTATTAGGAGAAATTTCAAACCAATAAAAGAGTACTTTGGCCTAATACAATGTAAAGTCCCCCCCCCCCCCCCCCTCCATCAAAATTTATTTGGCCCGTCCTGCCCGTCAAATCCGACAAAACTAATAAATTAGTATTTCCTCTTTGGAGGACGAACAGCAAAACATTCCTTGCAATCATACTGAAAAAGAACGCATGTTAGAGAGGGTGTGGGTCAGTCCAGAACTTTACAAAGCATTAGAATTAGGGTATAAATTAATTAAAGTTTCAGAAGTCTGGCATTTTAATAAAACATCAAAGTATAATAAGCAAACAAATTCAGGGGGTCTCTTTTCGGAGTACATCAACACTTTCCTAAAAATCAAACAAGAGTGTTCAGGGTGGCCAGAAGGGGTTAATACCCCCGAGGCAAAAGAAAAAAAGGGCGATGATTATTTCAAAACTGAAGGCATTCGACTTGACCCCGATAAAATCGAACACAACACTGGGCTCAGAACGGTGGCCAAATTATGTCTCAACACTTTATGGGGTCGATTTGGCATTCGCCCCAATTTACCCAAAACAGAGTTTGTCGGTGGCCCTTTATTGTTATTTGAACTCCTTGAAAGTGATAAGGTTTAAATGAATGATGTACAATTCATGGTGAAAAATTTGCCGAAATCACATATGAATTTAAGGAGAGTTTTGTTGATGTAAATTGTACTAGCAATGTTGTTATTGCGGCATTCACCTTCGCTTGGGCTCGTTTAAAACTTAATTATTTGATGGAGAAGCTGGGGCCAAGGGTACTATACCGATACGGATTCGTGTATTTATTTACAAAGGGAGGTGGAATGGGAACCACCATCGGGTAATTATTTTGGAAGATTTAACCGACAAATTAGATGCTGGGGGCCTTATTAAAACTTTCGTTAGTGGTGGACCAAAGAATTATTCGTATCGAACGAATAATGGGAATACCATGTGTAAAGTAAGAGGCATCACTTTACATCACAATGCCATGAAGATAGTTGATCATGAAACATTGAAAGATCTTTTTCCAGTCCAAAGAAGAAAGGAAAGTATTGATTCGCGAGTCTCGTAAAATTATTAGGGATACTAAAACCAAACAAATTCTAAGAAGAACCCAAGTTAAACGATACAGAATTGTCTACAACAAATGTGTCAGGTTAGACAATGACAACACCATTCCATACGGGTTTTTACCAGACTGAGATACTTTGGAAACAAACAAATTATATTTTTATACTTTTAGTTAGTTTAGCTTTATTTTTTTTATTTTTTTTAAATCTCATAGTATAGGGAGTTATTAAGGGTACGAGCCCAAATTACGTCTCGCTTTGCTGAACGTCAAGTAGCAAGATGTCGTGTCTATCCTGTTCTCTTGTTATTCAATGTCTGTAGAACAATTTGCCAGTATTGCGTATACAATTTGTTGCAAACTCTTAATTTACTACAAGCATGCATGTAAATGTGTGCTTTCAGAGTTTGTATCACGCGCCCAAATGTACGCCTTTATGCTAGTCTATAAATGTTTAACAGCGAAAACGGATGACCTTACTGTTATATAGACAATCAAAGCATCGAAGCACTGACCCAAAAAAATAGTTTGACAAAAGTATCGTCCCACTACAAAAATATTTGTCTATCTAACATTTCGACAAAATTTAGGAAATTAAGAAAAACAGTTTATTTTTCGTAGTTTTTGAACATGTCATGTTTAATAACTTGATGAAACACTCTAAAAATGAAAAGAGTGAACAGTCACTCTTTCTTGGAGTGAATTTTGTTTCAATCGAAAATGGTGGCATTTCAGTCTTTTCGTTTGAAATCGAACGTGCTTTTACTCGAAAAGATATACTTAACTCTTTAAAACTGCCAATCTTTTAAGGATTGGTCACTCACCGGCACCACTCTTCTAGTGTCAGTGACCAATCTTTAAAATAGTGGCGGCAGTGACCAATCTAAAAGCGTAGCAATTTTAAATCTAACAAAGAGTGAAGAATAACTCTTAAAAGAGTGACATATCATTCTGTTCGATTCAACTCAAAAAGAGTGAAATGTCACTCTGTTCGAATGAAACAAAATTCACTTAAAGAAAAAGTGACCATTCACTTTTTTCATTTGAGAGTGTACAGAGCAAAAATAATGGATATGTTTACATATTTATAAATAATTCGCAGATTTTGAGTTATGCATTATATTTATTTTGACTTTGCAGAGCATGTTCAAGGCCGTATACATATCCATTTTAATTACCCACGACAAGTGTCCCTTAATCCAAATAGCTGATCTATACCAAAATCGCAACTTCTTCAAAATATTAGATAGACAATTATTTCATTAGTGTGATGATATATTAGCTTGAATGACTGAACTCGATCGATTGTCTAATTATATCTTTTCACACAGCGAGTTAAAATATGGGGAACTAAAAAGCGAGAACAACTTACCTAAATCTAAGTTCAGCCTTGACATCCCAGGGATTGATGACACCGATACCCAAGGTAAGGCAAATGCTATTAATGCCAAGTTTGTTCAAGTCTCTGCTGGGTAAGACCCTTTGAATTTTTGCCAACTTCCAACATACTTGCCTGCTGAGTTGCCACCTCGGTTACATCCTTGGGATGTCTTTGCTGAGTTAAAGAAATTGAAATCAGCTAAAGCTGCAGGTCCTGACCAAATTCCACCAAGGTTAGTGAATGAATTCGCATATGAATTGAGTGTACCTCTCACTGGCATCCTAAACTCCTCTTTATTAGAAGGTAAGGTTCCCAGTCAGTGGAAACAAGATCCACCTTCTATCGATAAACTTAGGCCAGTTTCATTGACTTCTATTTTCGCCAAAATTGCAGGAGGGTTCATCACCAACTGGATACTGACTGATATTGATCACAAGATTGATAAGAGGCAGTTTGGTAATGTCAAGGGTGTGTCCACTTCACATTATTTAGTCAGCCTTGTGCATTTTCTTCATGTAGGGGCAGAAGGAAGTCACAACATGGGAAGAGTGGTACTCACGGACTTTTCCAAAGCGTTTGATTTGGTCGATCATACCATATTAATTAACAAAATTATCTGCTTGGGAGTCCGTGAGTCCTTCATTCACTGGATTTGTGACTTCCTTCGCAACAGGCAGCAATGTGTCCGATATAATGACACTCTTTCAAATTTCATATCAATGACTGCGGGGGTTCCCCAGGGTACCAAGATTGGTCCAATTGGGTTCCAAATATTAGTCAATGATGCCGCCCATAATGCTTCTTCTGGATGCTGGAAATACGTGGATGACCTGACATTTGCTGAAAATACTAATGGGCCACATATGAGCTCTTTACAGGCTTATCTTGATGATTTTTATAAGTGGTCAGAGGAGAATAAGCTCAAGTTAAATCCAGCCAAATGTCAGGCCCATTAGGTATGTTTTCAGCAAAACAAACCCAACCTTCCGAACTTAAGAATCGGCGCTGAACCGCTGTCAAACGTCACAGAGGCTAAGGTTCTTGGCGTTCTCCTTCAAAACAACCTTAAATGGGACTCTCATGTTAATAGCATGCTCAAAAAGGCCAATAAAAAGCTCTATATGCTGAGGTCCCTACAGCGTATACAGCGGTTATGTCAGACCGATTCTTGAGTATGCGGTTCCAGTCTGGCATTCAAGTATTTCTGTTAAAGAGGCATCTCACATTGAGTCAATTCAGAAGAGGGCTTGTAGGATTATTTTGGGTGGTAACTACAATTCTTATCACGAGGCACTGGCCACTTGCGATCTTGACTCTCTCCATGATAGGAGGGTTGCGCATTGCCGCAGGTTCGCTGATGGGCTGCCTGAAAATGATCGGACTAAATGTCTTATCCCTCCTACCAGGTTTGAGAGTCATGGTCGCATCTTACGCAACTCGCACAAAAAACTAAGCGTTTTCAGGACAGTTCCATTTTTTATTGAATTGTTAAATGAATGATCCTTTATCTTCTTTTTATAGCGACAGTGCAATACACGGGCTGATATTTTTCTGGTGTGAGTTTTTACCAAGTGCAATATTGATCACCCTTCTTTTCTTTGCCATAGTTTAAAATTTTAATGTTTTTAATTGATGTAATTGAATATTTGTATATACTTTCCATGTCTTTATGAGTAATCTGTATAAATTTACAATTTTTATATTTAATGTTCAATTGTAAAATTTGCATGTAATTTGAACTTTGGGTCACGATGTGCTTTTAATAAATACCAAATGAAAATATTACACCTCACTTATACATACACAGGTTTATTCATTTTCATTTTTAAGTCACGTGGAATTTAAAGATAAACAAATGAAATGGGTAAAATTGATCGTGATATTATCACAGGAGTTGTTTTTAAATTCCAAAATAACTTTGAAGTATTTTTGTCAGGACTTAACGGTGATCCCATAACTTGCCTGCAAGACTCAATGGTGTTTCTGTAACTTCATGGTAGTAACTTACCATTTTACTGGCCATCTCCAAACCTACCAATTTTTAACTCGCTCAAAACATGCCCGCCCTATCATAATACATTCAGGATAACAGCAAGCTGAGGTCTTAGATACGGTTGCATAGAGACAGAATGTTTGCAAACATATCAGACTTGCTATGTTTATACGATTCATAAATAAGTTTAAAAAACATATTTTACGTCACTTTTTCCACTTTTTCTAATAATCATCGTATTAAAAACATATTTCTCTTTCCAATAACTTAAGAAAAAAGTTTTAGCTTTTACCTTTAACCAACATTCCAGGGATCGTCGCCTTAATTCCCCCTTTCTTGTTGCTCAATACTATATAATATCTCCCTACATTCTGTTATTCATTTGTAGGTGAAAAAAGAACATGAAGAAGAACAAGAAGAAATGGGGGAAGGTGTCGGTGACAGTATAGTTTCGACATAAGCGCCATAAATTTTAGTTACAAATCTCCTGATGTGACCAATAATCCAACCCGGGATCTGAGCAGTATACGCATGAGAACTATTTTACTTCTGACAGCGAATCAGAAACTGGTGATGATGATGATGATAATAATGTCAGTTATTTTTCATGTCATAATTGTAATCAATTAGTTTCACAACCCCATGAATGTCCCCAATCACAAATTGTTTCAACGCAAAACTTATATATTCCTAGCCAGGGTTTTCAAATTTTTTTTCCTCTGTTCAATCCGCTGAATACTACCTAAAACAAAATTGATTTTTAATTTTTACCCTCATTATGATATGCAAAAAGTTATCTTAATTTTACAATTTTATTTCTTCATTTGTTCAGTTTGCAAAACACAAATTAGCCATTTGAAGTGATCAATATGGTGAAGTTTATGAATAATTTGGGTTTTACTTTTAAACGTCTTATTAAATATTCATCTAACATTATGCGATTTATTATTAAGAGGGTGTATAAAACTAAATGTTACTGTACCACGTGTATCAAAAAAAATTGTGCACGGATTAAAACTGATTTTGACCTTGATAAAAGCACCAAATCATAATTGTCTTGTTATTGTAGTAAAGCAGATTAAATAAGCTTTCAAATGCAGAAAAAATATAGAAATCGGATGAAAAATAAAAAAGATATGACCAATTGTGTGAGTACTTTTAGCTTTTATCATAATGCCATAACCCGTAATTGTGATATGTAATATCTTGCTTAACTGTGTAAATCCCATTGGAATGGAAGAAAAAGAGACGTACTTACAAAATTGGTCATATTTTTTTTATTTTTCATCCGATTTGCATCATTTTTTCTGCATTTGAAAGCTTATTAAATTTGCCTTACTACAATAACAAGAACATTGTGATTTGGTGCTTTTATCAAGGTCAAAATCAGTTTTAATCCGTGCACAATTTTTTTTGATACACGTGGTATAATAGGTTCAGTTGAAGCATAACCATGGCTGAAGAACAACGGTTTTCTCTTTCTATAAGCATTAGAAACATGAAGGACAACAAAATACCTACCCTGGACAAAATCGAGTACAAAATGAGTACAACATTCCTAAGGTGCACATTTGGAACATCATTTAAGTACAATTTGAGTACATTTATAGCACACAAATTTGTACTATATTTGTACTAAAACTGTACTATAATAAGTGTTTCAAATCATGAAATGTGCACCTTAGGACTGCACTGCTTATGTTGTACTATTTTTGTACTCGATTTTGTCCAGGGTATTCTTATTGTTATCGGAGTGGTTTTGACCGTTGGTTTTTACGTGACTTATCCAATTCTAATGTTGTCAAAGGCTGACAAATTTACCCATGATCTAGGTTTTATTATGGGTAGAGTTCAAAATTCCAGTATCTAATAAGAAGTTTAAACCATTCAATAATTCGGAAGCTACGTTCAATTTTTCATCTATGGTAATGCCTCAACAATGTCTCGAAGAAAATATTTTGTATTTGGGAGAAAGCGTCTTCCTTGGTACATTGTATTTGTAAATCAACCCTAAACAATAGAGAGGGAATTATAATAGATATACGAACATTTTCGGGCCATATGAAAATTGACTTTATGCCGACCATAGTAGGGATCAATCTTCAACTGATTCAGTGGAATGTACTTAAGGAAAATATCAATGCCATCGATAATATAGTGTTTGATTTATCTTGATAAAACTTGTTTTCAACAAGGGTATATCCACGATGTATCTCTCTAAAAAGTAATCATTTTGTTCAGTGACTTTGTGGAATATGGATGTCCGATTACAAACGCCGTTCTCCTTGTTATGCTGCGGACCAAGCGGGTGTGGTAAGACACAATGGACCAAGAAACTTTTAGAAAATGCTGCAGGCTCATTCCAGTGGAAACTGAACCTTTTTTTATTTCAAGCAAAAATCAGCTTTTTTATTCGACCACATGAGCAAGTATTTCAGTCATACATTTGTTACTTGGTACGTAAGAAGTATTTTCCAATCAGAAATTGTAAAGTTTGTCTATCCGTGCATGAATGAGCACATGTTTTGTTTCAAAAATGTCACAAACGTTACCAAAAAGTTACACCAAAATGTCACAAACGTTACCAAACGTTACAACACAAAACAATGTATTAAAATTATTCCTGGCAATATAATGTTCTGTAATTTTTATGAAATATTTGTAAATATGTTTCCCATAATCAGTGTAAGGCGCAAAAAAAAAATCGTTGACACTTCAGAGAAATTGTACTTTGAAGTCATTCGGAGCAAAAAACCATTTCCGTGCGCGGTCACAAACGTTACCGAACGTTACATGGACTTTACTCAGGATTTTGGCAATTGATTTAATTTTCAAACATCTACATGTCTTGACCCCACCAGTGAGCACCATTATCAACAATAAACTCGTTGATATAATGTTTTTGCTAGGTTCTGTGGCCGTTTAAAAGTGAAATTTCTCATTTTTTCGGTCACAAACGTTACTTTGGAATGAGCCTGCAGACATGATGACGAATCAACCCGACATGACATAATAGTTTGGTGCTACGGTGAATACCAACCCGCTTACCAGGAACTTTCTGAACAGTTTCCTATGATAGAATTTGTAGAAGGATTACCTTCCAGTGTAAATGATATGTTTGACCCCAAACTAAACAATATGATTATTATAGATGACCTAATGGCTGAGGCTGCTAGTGATAAAAAAGTAACCATGCTATTCACCAAAGGGTACCATCATCGTAATTTAAGCGTAATATTTATCGTTCAAAATATGTTTTACCAAGGAAAAGAAAGCAGAACTATAAGTTTAAATAGTCATTATGCGGTTTTGTTTAAAAACCCTAGAGACAGATCCCAAATTATTTTATTATCCATCTGGCTAAACTAATGTTTCCAGGCAATGTCAAGTATTTGCAAGAAGCCTACAATGATGCCACTTCAAACCCATACGGATATTTGTTTCTTGATTTCAAACCAACCTGTCCCGACAACGTGAGAGTCAGAACTAATTATCCCCGGACAGTCGAAACAAATGCAGACGTGCACACAATTTTAGCGCCTCATGTCGGCAGCCAGAATAGATCGCATACTTTATTAACAATTGATGACTCTACAATTTGTTTAAGATTGAAGTTCTAGGAATCAGTCATATTATGAAACCAACACGACCAACTTAATTTCGCCCGATGCGAATACCCGAACGAACTGGCTTCTCAAGTGAGGAGCAAGTTGGCATTAGTATGGAACTTGATTGACCAAATTAATTCGTCGAAGTGAATACCTGACGAACTGGCTCCTAACTGAATACCTAGGATTAGGTTTAAAATCAACTCCTAACTCCACATACCGGTGGAGATAATAGCAAGCCAAATATAAACCGTATCTTATACTCCACATACCAGAGGAGTATCAATATTTTACCGCGAATGAATCTCCACATACCGGTGGAGTATCAAATAATCAAAATGAACGCGGATTAAGCTTCCAGTTTAAGTTTTATAACCTTTCTAATGCGACTCAAAACCGAACTGGATAAGTTGATGTATTGAACTAAATGTATATTGGGTTCGAATGCATTCTTTCAACTAAGAACTTAACATTTTATCATTTTTATTGGATTTAATATAAATATGTTCTATAACTATATATCATACAGTTTTTTGAGGATTCAAAAGTACCATCAAACAGAAAATTCCAATAATAATTTCAATTCCTCTTTAATAACTGTACACCCATGCTAACATAGATAATTTGTCTACCGATCGCCTGCTACGAAACCTTTTATGCTTAGAAAAACGGATACATACACCTGAACTATGCGGTTCAACCCTATCGGATTTAGGGAGCATTATTTGAATTAGAAACGTGCTTGCATTTATGCCAGCTATTCAAAGTAGTATTGCTTATATATCTGCTTGCTGGCATGATGACAACTATTGATTGATTTCATGTAATAATAATGCTAATATTGATGTTGAACGAAAATGGTTTGAAATCAAATAAATATTTCATTTTTTAAAAATGAGTTTTTATCCATAGGTACTTAATATGGTAGCATATATTTCAAAGCGTAAATATCAAGAAAAATGCTTTTGCAGTGTCGCAGTTTAGTGTACAAATACAAAATCAATATAGCCGTTTTTACATAAGTAGTAACAATTAATAATCAAACAAAAGTCAAATGATTTGCATATTAGATCATTGAGCATGCACGATGTATTATAGCAAAACCAGGTTACTTTAAGGAATTGTTTTCCACTGAATTACCATTTCAGATTTAGAGCACGGTGAAACATTCTTCAGGAGATCGATACATAATGTGCAAAGATTGAAATGAAATTTTCAAGTATGAAGAGGAGAGGTTACTAGCACTTTTACCCTTCCAAAGATTGCAGTATGGTTGACCAAATTAGTTGGTCGAAGTGAATACCTGACAAACTGGCTCCTATTAGGTGAAAACCTAGGAGTAAGTTTGAAATAGACTTCAGACTCCGCATGTGCAAAGATTGAAATGAAATTTTGGCAATATCGTATATCTTAATTATATATTTTCAACTTTTATTATTTTGATAATTTTCGTTTTTAATGTAAGAAAATATAAAAATCTATAACCGTTTTTAAATTCTATGCAGATAATAATACTAATTTAATGACCAAATAAACATTTTATACTGACAAAAAGTTGAATTATCGATCAAAATTATCTTATGGTCAGCCAATTGGCTAACCGTGTCACAGTCAGCCAATTGGCTTACTAAAATTAAATCTTATCAGTCAGCCAATTGGCTGACCAAATATTACATTTATGCATGCAGCCAATTGGCTAACTCTACTTCAGTATATATTAACTTGTCAAAACTTGCTAGACTCTACACATTGATGTTTTTTTATCAGGGATAACTTTTACCATGATAACAATGTTTGATTTTCTTGCCTCAAAACTGAAATATGTATAAATAATAAAAGTTGAAAATATATAATTACATGTTCCGGTGTTTTTTACCCTCAGGGGCAGCATGTTGCAACTGAGTTCATACTTTTTGACTTATGACAGAAATCCCAACACCCCTTTAACCCAGACAGGCATATTTTGGTACGTTACATCACAGAGAAAAGTGAGTCATTTAATTTACTAATTTTTGGCAAAGTGTGTCAGTAGGCCTACATGGACAAAATCACTCAAAACTGTGCAAAAGCGAGTCATTTTGTCCGTGTACTGACACACTATGGCTTAAGTGAGTCCAATGACTCACTTTGTTTTTACTGTGGCACTGTGACCCCGAATATTTAATTGAATGGTCGACAAGGGGTAAATTGCAAAGCAGCAAAAACTGTTTCAGCCCTTGTGCATTTATGAATTTAAACATCCTTACAAACAAAAATTGCAACAAAAAGTTTAAATCCTCAGTAACAACATCCAAAATCTTTAAAAAAATCGCACTTCCGGAAGTTGGCATTTTAACTATAACTTAGGTACTAAATGTCTAAAATGTGCAATTTTGGTGTCTATACCTAGGTATTAGTGCAGTGGTTTATGATTACAGCGCTCGAATTAAGGAAAAAATCATGGTTGTCCGACGGACAACCAGGTTGTAATTTTTGGTTGTCCGTCAGGCGCGGCACCAGACTCAAAAAGGTATCTCCAAATTTTTTTGACGTAGCTTTTCAAAACTGACAAGCAAAAAATGGTCTCCCAAGCGCACAGACAACTACGAGATACCTACCTACTTCTATTTTTTTCAACAGCAAATTGATAAAAAGTCATATTTTTACGGCGATCAGGTAATTGAAGAAAAAATATGCTCAAAAATTTTACAATTTTATCGAAAGTTCCAGTTTTGAAAAAAAAAAATGCTAAGAAGTATGTTTATTTGACTTTGAAAAATTATGGTTGTCCGCCGGACAACCATTGCATTAATTAAGGTTATCCGGCACTAGATTTGGTTGTCCCGGACAACCGGACAACCAGAATTTCGAACGCTGTTAAGTCAATAAGACTAGTACGATTTTCGCCAAGTAATTGCCACTAAATTATGGTTCTATGTTGTTTAGATACCAAGATATAATCAAAAATAGTCCGGAATAATCTGAAAAAATCCGTAATAATAATCCGGAATAATCCGAAAAAGTCCGTAATAAAATACCCATTTAAATATAGACTAAAAACGCCCCAAACGAGATGAAACATTTTAAATTAAGCTCAAAACGAGACAAAATTTTGGCTCAAAACACCATAAACGTCATAGAAATACTCTAAATAGTCTAAATAGTGATCTTTTGCTGCTCTTTTTGACTCTTTATTTGCTCTTTTCTGCTCTTTTATTGCTCTTTTTTTTACTCAAATCGACTCTTTTCCACTCTTCAGATCCGCAAGATCCGCAAAACATCCGCAGGACCCGCAAGAAATCTTGGTATCTAAACAACATAGAACCATCCGCAGGATCATCACGAAATCCGTAGGATCCGCACGAAATCCGCAAAATGCGCCAAACATCCACAGGATCTGCACAAAATCCGCAGATCCGCAAAAAATCTGTAAGGTCTGCGAGAAATCTGCACGAAATCTTCAAAATCCGCAAGAAATCCGTAGGATCTACTTTTTCACTCCTTTTCTGCCCTTTTCGACTCATTTTGCTCTTTTTTACTCTTTATTTGCTCTTTCTTACTCCTTTTTTGCTCTTTTTACTCCTTTTAACTCTTTGGTTGCTCTTTTTTACTGCTTTTGTGCTATTTTTGACTCTTTCTTTGCTCTTTTCTGCTCTGTTATTGCTTTTTTCGACTCAAATCCGCGAGAAATCCACAAAATCTGCAGGATCCGCACAAAAACCACAAGAAATTCGCAGGATCCGCACAAAATCCGCAAGAAATCTGCAGGATCCGCACAAAATCTGCAGGATCCACAAGATTCGAACAAAATCCACAGGAACCGCACAAAATCCGCAGGATCCGCTCAAAGTCTGTAAAAATCTGCAGGATCCGTACAAACTCCACAAGAAATCTGCAAAATCCTCCTCAGTTAAGAATTGACCTTGTCCGCCATTGTGAAGCACACCCTCATAACCTTTGGCCTTTGACCCATGACATTTGAACCTTGTTCTTGTCGGCCATTTGAAGCACGCCCTCACGATGTTTGACCTTTGACACCCTTGACCCAACAAAAATTACCGTGCCCAACGATCCACAGGAACAATGGACATGAAATGGAATTTTTGTTCTGCAGATTTTGCAGATTTCGTGTGGATCCTGCGGATTTCTTGTGGACTTTGTGCGAAGCCTGCGGATTTTGTGCGGACCCTGCAGATTTCTTGCAGATTTTATGCAGATCCTGCGGATTTTTTGCGGATTTTGTGTGGTTCCTGCAGATTTTGTGCGGATCTTGTGGATCCTGCTGATTTTGTGCGGATATCTTGCGGATCTTGAGGAGTAACTTTTCCCCGACCCGGTCGACCCCGGTAATATTTTTCTCGAAAAAAAGTCCCGACCAGGTTCCGGTCCGGTCCTGCCAGGGAAAATTCGGGGTTTCGGGTTTCCCCGCAGGGCCTTAATTCCGTTATGGTCTATGGAAGGCGGACTACCATTTCAGGGGGCTACGATTACTTTCACACCGGGTAAAAAGGCGTCCGTACACGGGATTTCTTGTGTATGTCATGATTTTGTTGTACGTTATTTGTGCACAATCTATTTTTTTTTCAAATTATTTTTTCTTTTTTCAAACTTCTTTTTTTCCTTTTTTTGTTGTTGTTGGTTTTGTTTTGTTTAGTTTTCTTGTTTGTTTTTTATTGCTTATTTAACTTCTCGATTTTGGTTTTTTTTTTTTTTGTTTTGTTTTAGTTTGTTTTTGTCTTTTTTAACTTCTCGACTTTTTTCTTTGTTGTTGTTAGTTTTGTTTTCTTGTTTTTTGTTTTTTTAAATTCTCGATTTTTAAGGTTTTTTTTGTTTAGGTTTTATTTTTTTGTTGTTTTTATACTTCTCGATTTATTCCCCTTTTGGTGTTGTTTGTTTTGTTTTGTTTTAGTTTGTTTTAGTTTGTTTTAACTTCTCGACGTTTTTCTTTGTTGTTGTTGGTTTTGTTTTCTTGTTTTTTGGGTTTTTTTATTCTCGATTTTTTAAGGTTTTTTTTGTTTAGGTTTTATTTTTTTGCTGTTTTTATACAGAGCTTGAGCTTTGCAATTTTGACACACTCTCTGGTAGAAGGGAGAACCACTGTCTGAGGTTTGCCGAAGGGCTTTCCAAGATCAACCGTACAAGTGCTCTTATCCCACCTACTAGAGAGGAGTGTCATGGGCGTACACTACGTAACAGCAAAAAGTTTTTGGCGCCCAGGGCAAGGACAGAGCGTTTTAAAAATAGTCCTGTGCCCTTTTTTATCAGTTTGCTCAACCAGTGATTTTATGGTTTTTTCCTCCTTTTCAGCCTTACCAGGGTTGTTCTGCAGATACCTCATTATATCGAATGTGCAATATCTTTTTTAGAATTCTTAGAAAGCTTCAATATTGTATAATATTTTTTTTTCCTCAAAATTTTAATTGTCTTCTTTATTTTTTATGCATTATATATATGTTCTTGTACTTTTGATATTTGAAGTGTAATATTTTCCTGTTGTATTTTTAATGTTTTTATAAGTATGCCTATTGTAATTATTGACTTATATTTGGCCAGTTGGCCACCATTGTCAGTAAGTTTTAATAAAATCAAATTAAATCAAATCAAATCAAAATACTTCCCGATTTATTCCCCTTTTGTTGTTTGTTGTTTGCTTGTTTTGTTTAAGCTATTTTATTTTATTTTATTTTTGCTTTTTTTAAAATTTCTCGGCGACTTTTATCTTTGTTGTTGTTGTTGGTATATTCAATTGATTTCTTCTTTGTTTTTATTGCTTTTTTTAATTTCTAGATTTTTTGTTTTGTTTAGTTTTTGTTCTTTTTTAAACTTTTCGATTTTTTTCTTTTTTGTTGTTGTTTGTTTTGTTTTGTTTGTTTTTCATGCATTTAGTAAATAAAAAAACCACACAATCTAATAATAAATACAAAATAACCTTTAATTTTTGGGCAAACTTTGGCTTGCCATAGATGTGTCTGTGTTGCTTCAAGTGGTTTTGGTTCAAGAGGTAGAAAGGCGCGGTGTGCCTCTTTGCAGCCCTGGGGCGGGTGGGAATATAAAGGGTTTGCTCAGAGATGCAAAATATCCATTGATTTTCTCTAAAATTTAGTATTTGTGATTTATTTGGGCTGATAACTAATCTAAAATAAAAGGAAATAAATAGGTCACGTGCTTGACATTTCAAAAAGTACATTTTCCCCCAAATTCACTCGATTTACCGATTTACCGCACATAGTATAGGGAAAGCTCCAAAAAGTCGATCATTATGTGCTTGTATAAAGTTGTAAAATAGTAAAAATGCCAAATTTAGAAGCAAAACTTTAAAATTTATTTACGCAACAGCGCCCCTCGATTGTCATGCTAAAAACCCCTTTTATAAAAGTGGTCGTTTCCAAGGAAATCCCACACAGTGACTGATTGAACATGGCGACTAGCGGAGATACCTCCGAGGATACCCCATCAATTTCACCAAGTCGTAGGAGTAAATCTGGACCTCATTCCAGCGCAATGGACGACTCAAGTGACAGCGAAGGAGAGGTTGAACCTTCCAAGGCTTTTCATAGACGTGTGTCTACATCGAAACAAATTAAACACAAGGTAGGGTGAAAATTTACAAAGTTACAAACATTTAAAGGTACCAGATTTAAAACTGTACTGTGTATTGTAACATACAGCCACATGGCTGTGTTGATGTTGTGTAGTTCAAATAAGTGTGTCGCAGCTCTAGATTATATGTACACCGCACTGTCTCTTCAGGGGTTATTGCCTTGCATAAATATTATCTGTCTAGCGTGTTTTGATCCTTTTAGATTTGATAAAACACAGCTTGTTGTGATTTTGAACATTGGCATAGCCAGTGACCTGTTGCATGTATGTATGCATGTTGTAAACAAAACGTACATGTATGATATACACTGCATGGATGGTTTATACTCTGGTGGGTTTCCTATATAAGGCTAGCCCCGGGAGGCTTGATACATGCATCTCATATTATACAAATATTGACTGCTTTGAGGGGCATGGTTTAAATTATTTTCCCGAGGTGATCTCAAAACCATGAATATGCCCGAAGCAAAGCTGAGGGCATATTCATGGTTTTGAGATCACCGAGGGGAAATAATTTTAACCATGCCCCGAACAAAAAGCAGTCAATATTCGTTTTATATACCGAATATATAGATTTTCGTCATCTGGTTGGTTAAAAGAACCGATAATGATTTACGATATTTCTCTTTTCAATGCTGACTGCGCCGTATTTTGTGCGCAAAATGTATTGAGCGGGCCTAGTGAAAAATATGCCCCGGTCCTAGTAAAATCCATGCCCTCACTTTTAACCAATCAGAGGACAGGAATCTATATATGAGGTATATAATCCCAAATATGAATGACCCATTCGTATTTCTACAGGAAATATTCAGTTCAATTTTGTTCTTGCTGTTGTCTTTTTACAATTTACAGTTCTTTGATAAAACATAAAATGCAGCCATAGTCAGCTTATTTTTTAAAGATATTAAAGCAAATGCCCAGGGCCTGGGGGTGGGGGGTACTCACGCATATTGGTGATACGGGTACATGCCGCTTTTGAGACCCCTTTTTCATGGCTGATCGCCGTTCTCTAGCTATGCATTTTCCTGAAATAACCGTTCTCAAGACTCCTAAAACAAGCCCGTCCTGGCGTATGGAAAATGTTTTTGTTTACCATGTTGTAGAATACGATTCTTACTGCATTTGCAGATAGTCATTTTTTAGACGTTTTTGGTTGATCTTTTAAAGTATAGATTATTTAGTTGATCAAGTACCTCATTCTTGTCAATGAACGTTTTCTCCTCCCTATTTGATGGTCAAATTGTTTTGACCTTTTTCCAATTTTTTGAAATCATGACTTTGAACTTAGCAAATCTTGCCAAATGTTCAAATGATTCTCTCAGGCCTATAGATGTATGTACATCGGAAGGCCTGTGTTCAGGCTAGCCCGTCCCCTCTTTTTCGTTCCCTACCTGTGAGGGTTGTACATTAATAGCATGAGAGTTCTCTAAAAGCCGTTCTCTAGCCTTAATTAATACACCTCATCGGAGAAAAAGTAAATATTATCAAAGCCCGATGCCCGAGCAGCTACTCATCAGTGGTTGCTTGTTGTGGATGTCACTGGTTTCGGAGAGGGGAGATCTTTGGTTTGAATCCAAGTGAAACTGTCCCTTTTTCACTCTTCCTTGTTGAGGTTAGAAGTAGAACAAGTCCATGAGATTTTAGACAGACATGTATGTAGTAAGTGTGTTTGGAATTTAATTAAGAGGTGGTTTATACCTGTTATGGAGCTACCCAGGCATAAAGATGAATCCTTCTAACACTGTTATGCCCTCAAGTCTCATCCCAAGTTCACTGTACATCGCTATACATATATTTGACCAAGCTGCCACAGGTCTATTGCATGTGACCTTGTACATGTAATGCCACTCCTGCCGTACATGCTTATGTTTGGCAAATCGATATATATCAAAATAGGCACTATTTCATGAATGGATAACAATAAATACCTCTCGTATTCATAGCCATATAGCCAAATCGAAATGCCTGGACGACCCATATCATTGGCTGTATTTGTAACATTGCAATTCCATTCGTGCCACAGGTTTATATTTGTAAATGTATCCCACTCTTGCCACAAATGGATATTTTTATGCAATCCCATTCCTGTCATAGGTCTATATTCGTAACATTGCAATCCCACTCCTGCCACATTTGTATTTGTAACAGTGCAATCCCATTCCTGCCATAGGTCTATACTTGTAACATTGCAATCCCACTCCTGCCACATTTGTATTTGTAACAGTGCAATCCCATTCCTGCCACAGGTCTATATTTGTGACATTGATATTCCAATTCTGTCACAGGTAGGTCTATATTTGTAACATTGCAAAATTTTCCATTTCTGCCACAGCTCTATATTTGTGGCATTGCAAACCCACTCCTGCCACATGTATTTTTTAACATTGCAATACCATTCCTGCAACAGGTCTATATTTGTAATATTGCTATCCCTCTTCTGCCACATTCTGACATTGCAATCCCATTTCTGCCACAGGTCTATATTTGTAACATTGCAATCCCACTCCTGCCACATTTGTATTTGTAACAGTGCAATCCCATTTTTGCCACTGGTCTATACTTGTAACATTGCAATCCCACTCCTGCCACATTTGCATTTGTAACAGTGCAATCCCATTCTTGCCACAGGTCTATAGATATTTGTGACATTGCAATCCCACTTCTGCCACATTTGTATTTGTAACATTGCAAACCCATTCCTGCCACAGGTCTATATTTGTGACATTGCAATCCCACTCCTGCCACATTTGTATTTGTAACAGTGCAATCCCATTCCTGCCACAGGTCTATATTTGTGACATTGCAATCCCACTCCTGCCACATTTGTATTTGTAACAGTGCAATCCCATTCCTGTCACAGTTCTATATTTGTGACATTGATATTCCAATTCTGTCACAGGTATGTCTATATTGGTAATATTGCAAAATTTTCCATTTCTGTCACAGATCTATATTTGTGGCATTGCAAACCCACTCCTGCCACATTTGTATTTGTAACATTGCAATCCCATTCCTGCCACAGGTCTATATTTGTAATATTGCTATCCCTCTTCTGCCACATTCTGACATTGCAATCCCATTTCTGCCACAGGTCTATATTTGTAATATTACTATCCCTCTTCTAACACATTCTGACATTGCAATCCCATTTCTGCCACAGGTCTATATTTGTGACATTGCTATCTCATTCATGCCATAGGTCTTTATTTACATAGCAGTACTCCTGTCATAGGTAATATTTGTATGTAATTCTGCTCCTGTCACAGATCTATATTTGTGACATTGCAATCCTACTCCTGCCAATGTAAGTCCAGGATCTCTGAAACAAGCTCCCATTTTCCACTTTTTTATACTCATCATGCATGCCTGTTTTCAAGCCTGTATGTGAGCCACTGCATTCCACACAGTTTGTTGTGATTGGTTGTTACTGCGATTGCAAAATGGGGGGGGGGGGGGAACTGACCAGTCATAGTGATTGTCTGTTGATTAAAACATTGAATTATGTGTACACATGGACTGCTTTAATAGAAGCTCGATTGTTTGAATATTCTGGATGCAGATTGACTTTGGGACTACATTTTGTAACATTGCAATCCCACAGACTACGATGGCCATGCCTCCTCACAAACAGATATCCCGCCGCAGTATCGGCCGTTTAGTAGCTTCTTCTAAATTGCTAGGATCGCGGCCGCCCCCGCCTGCAATCCCACTCCTGCTGCAGTTGCATTAGACCTGTTATCAAACGATACACCTGTTGAATGTCGCTACATCAGAGACAAATTATGCAAATCGATACAGTATCGATATGCAGTCATTGGAATTGCGAATCCAGGTAAATCCACTTATGAAGTTGGGAAGGAAAACCACCGTTTACATCTTTCCTTAATTTGTCTAACTATTATATCCCCGTCTTGGCATTCCTGTTTGTTATTTTAGGTTTTGAAGAAATATTAATCACATTTGACGGCTGAACACAACCATCAAAGCAGCAATTGCAGGTGTAGCTATAACTAACTATACAGCAATTTTGTTGGTTTTGACAAAAAAGAAAAATCACTTTAATTTAATATGAATTAGTGAGAGAGACATGCAGCCATGCAGACATGATGGGAAGTGCTAGTTAACTCTCCTGTCAACAGGAACTAGCATGATTGGATATTTATTAACTGTTCACTCAATGGTTGCATGGAACTCATTTCTATCCAACATACAGGGGTCCATGTCTACGTACAATGAGTCATGTGATTGAAAAGAGGCCTGCACATTGGTTGGTTTGAGTCATGTGATTGAAAAGAGGCCTGCACATTGGTTGGTTTGAGTCA